>JAZHYW010010920.1:0-53632 GCA_037355805.1 Ixodes ricinus | reverse complement strand
GGGTTCGGCTGACGTGCTTGGACACCGCGGATGCCTCACAGTGAAAATCGGAGAGCTTTCGAGGGAACGAAGGTAAGGAACAGTCTGCTATAATTTCAAACTTTCGTACCGAAAAGCAGGCTTTTGACTTCCTACTCTTTTTGTTTGGATTATTATACATTATCAAGTAAATAAAATTCCAATCTAAAACCATTTATTCCAGCCCAAAATTTATTTATTAATCCCTTTAATGCATGTGAACTGGATAAGTATTCGTTTCAGGATGTTATACTGCAGGAAAGGCAGTGTTAGATTGTAAGTAGCTAAGCCCAAGTTCATACCGCCGGTCTTGTAGTGGAGCTCGTGCTGTCATTTGAGACATGAGTATTTCGTTTCATTTTTTTTCTAAAAAAGCCAAGTGTGAAAGTTGAAGTTGCTATTGTAATCGTTATATTTTTCGTTATCATGTGACCAATTCCCCGAGGGCCACGTGACCCCCCCCCCCGAGGTCACGTGACCCCCGTGAGAAGGGGTAACCTGAGTACATATGAAAATGCATCATTTCCAAAAGTTACCAAACTGAAATGGATCATTTTGTGCGAGGAAACTATCTGCATGTCATGGCCGCAATGCAGGTAGGAATTCCGCAAACCTCCCTAGGTTCTAGTCTGATGCGAGTTTTTAATTTTCGAACCTCGCTGAGTTTTTAATTCAAAAAGTTTGCCACTTTCGAACACTGCCTTAATTTGAATTCGCACACTTCGCCACTTTCGAACACACCTTATAGGTTCAAATTCGCAATGTTCAAATATTTCCAGGATTTTAAGGTTGAGCTCGACGGTTTTTAACCTTTTCCTGCTTTAAATTCAAAATTTAAAATATATATATATATATAAATTCTTTTTTTTTTTTTTCAAACAGAATTTTACAAAGAATGAAGTCTCGAACCCTACAGGGGGGCCTAATGGTTTCGGTTACATAAATAACTCGAAGGACGGATCTTAATTAATATACGTCACGATTTTCATTTATTTTGCACCCGACACACGAGCTCTGCTTAGCAGAGTGCGAGTGTGAAGGATCGCTAAAGTCAAAGATGGCGCAGGCGACGCTGCCTTTAGCTCCCTTGGCCACTGAGAATTTAAGCCACTTAGTTTGTCCCCCTTATACTTCAAATGACAGGTGTCGGCAGTTGCAGCAACGGCAAGGTGATCATAACTGGTAAAGTAGGTTCTGGTTCTAGCCTGTTCAGGAGGTTTTGATTCACCTTGAAATCCCGTTCAATACTAGTCAAAACGCCTAAGCTTTGGTAAGTGGAAGCTTAAAAATATTTGAATTACCCAGCGTAGTGTACCTGGAAATTTATACCTCTTGGTTCGATCCTCAAACATTGGTTTTGGAAAAACGTTTGCGGCTTGTCTAATTACACGGCTCACAGCTAAGTTGATAGGCAATTATTCACGTTTATTTAATTGTTGCACCTAAAGCGAGCGCAATACATATTGTCATCAGTAAGCGAAAAATCTCTAATTTCAATGAAAGGCCAACGATTTGTCCTATAATCTACCGAAAGGCACTGTTTAATTGCACCCTAGCGGAAACATACTCAACCGGCTGAAACAAACGTTACTATCGTAAACAGAAGAACACACGCGTCATCCGCAGACAACATGGTTCTAAAGGCCTGCGCCACCAAATCTACGCAGCTGACCGTCTCCTCGACAGGACGGAATAAGTCGGTTCCGACGTCTGAGGACACACTGTGTATTCGGACATGTCAGTTGTATCTACGGCGACTTCCGGCACATCTGTTTGGAAATTGTTTATCAGATTTCTTGCACGAGATCTGCTTGCTTGAGCTTCTGCTCGAGGGAACAAAGATGCTGCCAAACCCTACAGAACCATGCGCATTAGTGATGCTCGCAGTACTTCAATAATGATATTATTACTAATAATAATCGTTCTTCAACCCAGAAGCGCTCTGCAACACCACAGAAAGGTCATTGGCCCATGCCTGAGGCCTGCGGTGTCGCATTACTACAAACAAAAACAAAAAATATTATCAGTACGAAACACACTCGCAGGTACACACGCACGTACAGACAAGCACGCACGCGCACGCGCGCACGCACGCACACACACACACACACACACACACACACACACACACACACACACACACACACAGATGGGGTGGGGAGAGAGAAAGGGAGTGTAAATCATTCGCTGCGTTCGAATTACCTACACCTGCACATAGGCAGAAAAGTGTAGTACAATGAGCGTCCGGTATGTGTATTTAGGGGAACGCGACAGAACAGCACTCGACAAAACAGCACGCGACGAAACAGCACGGTCAAAACAGCACGCGGCCAAACAGCACAGCGTCAAAACAGCACGCGACAAAACAGCACAGCGTCAAAACGGCACAGCGACAGGAAAGCACACCTCAGTGTTGTTCCCACGTATACAGCATGGGCCTGAGCGCACCGTTGCCACACACGCTTTCTGTTTTTTTCTTTTAACAACTAACGACAGCACATTGCCGTGAGATTGATTCATTTGTTGTAGGCGACATCACCAGCAAACTTGCGCATCGAAATTAGCAGAACTGCTCGAGAAATAGCTAGAATACGCACAAGCGGAGGCTTCGGTACTGCCCAGGGAGCCTTCATGTGCACATTGAGGATACTTCCCACTCCGAGACTTGCTCCCAAGAGAAAGGGATTCGACAAATTGGCCGTCGACGAGTTGGCGTTCAGCGAATTGGCCTAGACCCTCCATTCCTTTACAAGGCCTACTTGATGACGTGCATTTTTACTCCATACGCTATATTTAGGGTGCAGCGTTTTTCGGCTTAAACCGAATAAAATTGATAAAATTACGCCGAATTCATTTTTCCCACAATTCGGTTTTAACTGGAAAAGGTCAATATTTTCACTGGCGTTTAGAAGGGCGGGTGGGGGAGGGGGGGGGGGGAGACTGTGACTCATTGCTGACCGTTAGAGCACTTCCTTTCGCAGTTTTCAGCTTGTCCATTGAGAGTCGGTTCAACTTTCAACAAAATCTCCGGGAGCCGCGAGGGGTCTTCAGAACGAAATCTAGGTTTATCACCTGATAGGAGTTTGAGAGCGCGAATTCTTTGTTCAAAGCAAGAGAGTTCAATCATGTACTGAACAATAAAAATCAAGGAGCGTCCATAAATGCCGCACTAATTTTAACACCCCAAGCTGCCGTCTACTAGAGGAGGGCACAAATACGATTGATTTATTGTCTTTTTTGTAGTCGGCGCGAATTTTACCCCTCTCGCAGTCGTAAAATTGGGGGAAAACGTACTGAGTACATTAATGCTTGCAAATTTCTAGATTTTGATATTTGGCTCTCTTACCGAAGTCGTAGTGAAGCTCATCGTTCATCCTGCGTACAAATACAAGCACACGACGATAATGTCAAATCACGATAGGGCCCCAGTGCGTCTTGCAGAACAGGTCGCGTCGGCTTTCACAGACGGCAACAAATATGAAAACCAGTACCTGGTTTAATCTCCACTATACATTTTAAACAAACGCTTTTTTAAATATTACCTTTTCGTAAGTATACTGGTTTTTGTCTATAAACCGAAAAGTACCGAGATGTTTATGAGTTTACAAATATTCGCACCTAATAAACCGAAAACTTCTGTTTGGGAATTACCGTCGGAAAAAGCGCATGGCGAATTTCTTCAAAATAATAAAAACCGAAAACGCCAAACCATAGCTATATTGTCAATGTCCTGTTTTTTGACGCTGTGCTGTCTTGCCGTGGTGCTATTTTTGACGCCGTTCTCTTCTGTCGCTGTGCCTTTTTTGACCCTGAGCTGTTTCGTCGCTGTGCTGATTTGACGCGGTGCTGTTTTGACGCCGTGCTGTTTTGGCACGTGCTCTTCTGTCGCTGTGCCGTTTTGACGCGCTGTGCTGTTTTGTCGCGTGCTATTTTGACGCGTGCTGTTTTGTCGCCGTGCTGTTTTGACGCTGTGCTGTTTTGACGCGTGTTGTTTTGACCGGGCTGTTTTGTCGCTTGCCGTTTCTGTCGTGTGCTGTTCTGTCAAGGTGCCGTATTTAGATACGGCTGGAAGTACACCGCCTCTACACATTTCTGACAATTCTGCACCGGTGCAGGAGGTGTAGGTAAATCGAACGCGGCTAGTGCTCTAGGAGGTGGCTCGGATGCCTCCGTACAATCCTTGCTGCAAGTTTCAATGTCTTGCTGCTTGAGGTGTGGACACTCTTACAGTCCCTTGGCAGAGAACGTTAAAGTGCTACAGCCCTGGTCAGAAAATAGTTCCGATGCCTCTCAGTTCGGTCGAATAGCGGCTGCAAACCACCAGATCTAGTCCGGCGCAAGATGCCGCACTTAAGGAAGCTCCGAATGCCATGTAAAACACACTTGCGTACATATGTATCGCGGACTCAAAATGAAAAACTCATATTAAAGCGTCTACTTACATTGAAATGTATAAATATCCAGCACTTTCGACAAACCCCGCTTGTCTCGGGTTTGTCAAAAAATATTTGAAAGAGGAGACACATAGCGGACCATAGACGCGACAATATTTAAACTTCAACTACATGTACTTTCGGCTGCAAGCCCGGTGCCCGACTTACCCGTGGGAAGAAGGTATAAGGGAACTGCTTGGGGGAAGGATACACATTGCAAGCGAGGAATGCAAAGAAGCTTCTAAGAAGAAGGGAGGGGGGTGGGGGGGGGGGAGGCGGCAGACAGAAATTACAGGATTACGGAATAGAAGGGGTCTGCGTAGCCACCTCTGCAAGAGACCTCGTCGTCTCGCTGTGTTTGTTAGCGCTGGACGTCCATCGTCGGCATGAAAAAAGTCTGCTCCTTTTGTGACAGCGAGATAGATGGAGTACTTATGCATCGGCGGGCTCGTCACCATTTGAGAGGCCTCGAGTATTTCTCGCCCGATGCACTCGCGGTCTCCTCTCAGGGTCGTCATGGCGGCGAAATTAGGTGCGCAGTCAGGGCATTTTCTCCCGTCAATGACAATCGGGTGTTGGGAGTCTGAAGCAGCATTCTTCGAAGGAGAGCGGGACCTCTCACACCTTCTCAGTCTTGCAGGCGTGTTTGCCTTCAGTTGCGTTTGCCTACCGGCGTTTCGTTTCTCTTTACAGGAATGTGTGTGGTGTGTGCGTGCGGTGTTGCGTTGCATCGGTTGCCGAACAACCAGTATAATTTTCCGACCAAAATCTCCGTCACGTATTCGGACCAAAGAAATACTTTTGGTGAGATTTACGGACTTTCCCTTAGACTTTTGTCAGGACAGTCGAGCGTTTTGCTTCATTGTTTAGTTTGTGCACCGGTTAAATCTGGTTCCCAGGTCCATGTTGTGCCGTGGTGGCGTTTCCCTGGTTTGGTTCTGAGGATCTTCGTTTTGTTTCTCTCGCGGCCGCACTGCCAAAGATTTCGGGATTGTTTTTTTCCTTTTTTCCTTTTCGTGGCTTTTGCTCGTTGGTGTTCTGTTTGTAAAACTTTATTTTTATCCCTCTACTAAAATTATTTTCTGTCGTTTTAACCTCTCCGTGTCGCCGCCTCTCGCTGACTTTACACCGGGCATGGACCTATCGCTTGCCACCGGTCCGAACTGAGCACTTATTTATTCTCTTATGTCACTTCCTCGGGTTATATGACCGTTAAATGTTTACTTTCTTAATCTTTCCCCATTCCGTGGCAGTCAGCCGAACGCTGTATCAACGTTTGAATGTATGTGTTTTGTTATTAATCTGCAGGTAACCGGCTTGTCAAAACATGACTCCGCCCCTCCCCTCCGCTGAGGTGACCACAACAAAGACACGCTGCCACCGGTGGGAAACTTTAAGCACTGGGACTCGTGCTCTTTTTTGCTCTTCCTCTGAGATGTGAGCGCTTACCATTCGCCACGCTCAAGTCCCGCCTCTGCACCCCTTGAACCATGCGAGGCAGCAGCGTACGAGATGCAATGCACGCACCGCACGTACTCCCCGTCACCAACCGCGTAAAGAAGCAACCGGCCGGACCTGACGGGACAGGGAGGCATTTTTCGGTGCTGGGCATCGTGTACCACGTGTCCGTCAACATCATCATTTTCGGTTTTGTTTGTTCGTTTCAGTTTGATTTTGGGTGCTGTTGCGCCATCTGTTAGAGTAAAATATGTTTTATTTTTCCGCAGCTCGATAGTTTAATCACGTGACCAATATGTCACGTTGCATTTTTGGTTTCGTTCATGAAATAATTTTTTTTTTGTGACAGCAGTTCAACGTAAAAAAAGATTATTATCTCCACTAGGGGATGAAATCCTAAAACATTCTCAAAAACGAAAGAATAAAAACACAATAGACGTACACTGACGACCGCACTCTTTCAAACAGCAACGGCGCTTTATTCTGATGAAAAAGCTTCATGCTCTACTCGATATGTTTACGCAGTTAAGGGGGAACGAAGGAAAGGAGGAATGGGAATAGGAAACCAAAGAAAATTAGTGGGAGGAGGACGAAGCGCTGTGTCATGATTACGTCTGTTCCTTCTAACTTGAGTTCCAGGATTTTTGGCAGCTCAGGGCTTCTGAACTAGTCAAACACAAAGTTCGGGCCGAAGTTGATGAAGGCCACTGATTTGACTATCATGACAATGACTTCGCGCTTTTGTCGCCGGCGCCCAAAGGGTGCGATCCGCGAACGTTTGGCTCCCACTTTGTGTTTGACGAGTTAGGGCCCTTGGTGTAAGAAATTCTATTTCCCGTCTTGATAATGTTAGAGAAGCCGATGAAACGTTGTTTCTTATGTTCTCGAAGTGGGACACCTCGACAAGTTTGCCTCCGTAACGTTGACGGTGACTTCCTTTGATTTTCGTGCAGCCGAAATTGGGCGTGCATCCGAAATGATCTTTCACGTGTGCCGCGATAGGGTGCGTGGGGCTGTCAAAGTTCCACGTTGTAATGCTCGCGGAGCGGATCATCGATGCACCGGCCTGTTTGACCGATGTACTCGGCGCCGAATTTTAGGGGTACCAAGTATACTATTTCTACCCCACAGTCTCTAGATTGTGTGGTGTGTTTTCTCTCGCAAGGCGGCTAGTATTCCCTTTAGTTGATCATGTTACACAGGCTTGCCAGTTTGAACCTGCATGAAGACAACTTTGGTGTCGAAGCGTGTTGCGATAAATTGGGTGCGATGTGACTTGTTGTGAAACTACGGAATGGTGGCGATCTCTGCGTGCGGGAAGGGGGGGGGGGGGGGGTTGATCTTGCTGGGAGTGATCAGCCGGTGAAAACATGAAACACGACGCTCCACTGTATACCCAAATTTCAGAAGTCGTTGTGCTTCGTTGGCACCCAACGACTTATGAGATCGGGGAATCCAGTGGATACCCGGCTTTTCTGATGCCGGGTGCCAACCGGAAATCACCATGTTTTTGCATTTCTGCGTGTCAGAACCATAGAAGCAACATTTCGATGGTAGTCTTGTGCGTTGCGAAAGAAGCTAGGAAGACGTGGATTGTCGCCTATCTGACCGTGTTCCAGCGTATCAGTAGGGTAACAGCAAGATGCGATGTGAACGCGTCGGGCATTAATGCCGTTGGTCGGGCCGCGATCGGCTTTGGGGAGGGGGCATGATGACAGTTTTTTAGATTAAAGAATTTAAAACCTCTTGATAGACTACGGTGTAATCGATCGACCTTCGAATAGTTATGTTGGAACGCTCGTCTGAACCGTAGCTCCTATCGTCCAGTGGCCAATGTGACTGTCGTTTTCAATGTCCTGTTGCCCCTCCACGAGAGAGACTGCGCTATGGGGGAAGGACTCAACAGTCTTCACATCTGACTGCAACAACGTATATTTACATTACAGAAAATAATCCCTGAAGAAGAGGAACAAGAGGGACAAAGGACAAACACAAATCTCCAAACATAATTAGGTGACTTGTATATGACCGAAAAAATCCGCCTGGTCCGGGTATCGAACCCGGGACCTTTCCATTACAGGTGGAGCGCTGTACTAACTGAGCTAACCAGGGGTTGGACATCAGTAGAGCAAACGGGTTTCATCAGCTGCCACCAATCTAACACCAACATGGGTGAAGCGTGCAATTTAAGGTTGTGATTAAATGCAATTGAATGCAAAGGTGGAAGCGAGCTGGACAAGAATGACGGAAATAATCCCTGGAGAAGGAGAACAAGATAGACAAAGTACAAACACAAAACTCCAAGCACAGCTAGGTGACTGTTGTGCGACCAAAAAATCCTCCTTGTCCGGGTATTGTATTTAATTGCATTTAGTCAGAGCCTTAAATTGCAAGCTTCACCCTTGTTGGTGTTAGACTAGTGGCAGCTGATAAAATCATTTTGCTCCACTGCCGTTTAACCCCTGGTTAGCTCAGCTAGTAGAGTGCTCCACCTATAATGGAGAGGTTCCGGGTTCGATACCCGGACCAGGCGGATTTTTTCGGTCGCACACCTGTCGCTAGCTGTGTTCGGAGATTTGTGTTTGTCCTTTGTGCCTCTTGTTCCCTCTTCCCAGAGATTATTTTCGTTATTCTTGTCTAGCTCGCTTGCACCTTTGCATTTAATTGCATTTATTCGTAGTTTATATAGAGTTGTGAATTTTAGCATTAATGGAGTGTGGCAGGCAAAGATGTCACCAAGGCTACCTTTATTTTGCTTTTTAAATATACAGTGATATCTAGTTAATATGGACGCCTCCGTTCTCCCAAAAAATCATCCATAATGTGAGTTGTCCATATTAACGAGACAAAAATGCACGTATTTTCCCTGTTTGTTCCCGAAAATAGTGTTCATATAGTGGAGTATCCGTATTAAAGCGGTCCATACTAGCGAGACATGACTGTACTACGGTTTCTGGAGAAAGCGCCGTCTAAGTTGCTCGCTGGGATGATCCCTAGACATTTTCGAGCTCACCACGGCGTAGCTGCCTAAACATAACACCTGCCGCAAGTTGCGGCTTTGACTGCATTCATGTTGGTCGAAAAGCGATTCCTTTGCCCGTGAAGCATCGCTTCCAGCTGAGAGAATACCCACTCCACAGAGATTCATTCAAGGCGACAAGTGCAGCCGCACGCGAACAGCACAAATGTGAAAACAATTACTACTATAGAAAAACTGTGAATGACGTGCTGTGCGGTGAAGCAAACACATGGCTTGGAACCGTAGTGGAGCTGCTTGTTTTCTTGGCTTTCAAAAAATTACGGCTTGACCGTTCACTTTTACAGCGAAGTTATTTATGACTAGGGTTCCGTGGAATTTCCGTGTGCATGACCAAAAACTCGACACTCGCACCGCACCCACGCGCCGCACGTGCCGGCGTCTGCAGCAGCATAGCCTCCTCTATACTCACAAAGCCTGGCAGTTCGACGACGGAGCCATTGAGTGTCTGGTCACAGAGTTGGAACGCGAGGATCTGGTAGAACCATGCACATCTCAAAAGAACCTGGACGCCAGCGCACAGCTTTATCGGCGGCGAGGACCTGAAACATGATGTTCAAATTCAATGAGAGAAGAAGCCGTAGCGCGAAGAACGCGAGGAGCACGAGTGGGCATTCCATCGCTCGCAACAAGTGTGTTTTCGGCGTCTCGACACAGTGGGGCGTTCGTCACGTGGCTCTCCTTTCATTCGTTGTGTGCCGCTGTACCTTCTCAATTTTGGCGGCCACTTCTCGGGGTGATCTGCTAGCCTTTGTGAGTATTAGCGGCGAGATGTTTTGGTGGCGCCCTCCTATGGTTCCCCCTTGTGACGTCATTACCTTGCGAACAACAAGTTAGATGGTGTTTGTAAACAGCATGGTGGAAGCTTGAAATCATTGCGCGCTCAAAGGAACACTGCCAACACCGTCGAAATTAAAGTTCTTTCATTCCTCTTATTTCTGTCGATGATAAATCCTTTTCTGACGTCATAGTCAGCGTTCGGCCAATCGTGGAAGGCCAACCGCAGCGACGCTTTCGGTCATGCACGTCGCCAATAGAGGAGGCTATGGCAGCAGTAACTGTTCGAAAGCAAAGCCTAAAACAAAAGGCAGCTTGCACGCGCGTTCGTCAACGCTTTATTTTGGTTATTTACTCCGAATTTTTTATATGAGGAAGACGTGCGCTTGCCACGCGAGAAATACCGTTTCCTGTATTCTCCTTGAAGGCGGCGGCGGCACGTGCGTGTGCGTACATTTTTTACGATTAAAGTCACTGGATCCTGGCAAAGTAGCGCCATTGCCTTCTCTGCCTGCTAGCCGTACACAAACAAAAAAAAAATTACACCATCTTCCCGAGGGGAATTATGGGGTGATGCGGAGCATAGCGGATCGTAATTAATTTATTCCCTTCTTGACTGATTTCTTTTGGCCGGCCGGATTTGGTCTGCGGCGGACGCGAGCGGCCGAGAAACGCTAGCAGACGACAGCCGCAGAGTTGCGGGGAAAGCCCACCCCATTGCAAAGCCCTGGCGTGGCGCTGCGACCCGCGCGCCCAACACTATCCGGCACATTGATACTTTAGACCCATGTTGTGGTAAAAAAACTATGTCCAAACTCCGGTCTAAAAACATGCTTTTCGTGCAAGGCTCGTCAAATTATGAGGCGCTGGAGAAATGCAGCATTCTGCGTTAAGTCCTTATTTCGAACTCTTTTTGTTCGCCTTCCGCCCATTGAAAAGCATGCGGGAAGGGCCTTAGAACGCACCTGGTATCGCTGCGCCGCAGCGTTCTTCCGCAACATATAGTTCGTCTGCTTTCCTCGCCGTCACCATGCCAACGAACGCCGAATGAATGGAAGCACGCACGGTACCGCCGCGTGAAGCCAGCAACAGCTGACGCCATTTTACGAACGCCGTCTGCTAGCCAAAGCCGAACGCGGTATGTCAGATCAACCGCCTCCGCCGCCGCGCCGCA
This sequence comes from Ixodes ricinus, assembly GCA_037355805.1. Lineage (NCBI taxonomy): Eukaryota > Metazoa > Arthropoda > Arachnida > Ixodida > Ixodidae > Ixodes > Ixodes ricinus. Next base: position 42,735 of record JAZHYW010010920.1, on the reverse strand, counting down.
AGCAAAGACGACGAAGCTGAGACACGCCGACGGCGATCGAGCAAGCAACAACACCGCGGGACGACTGCAACGTCGGCATTTATTGGGATCAAAGGCGCGAAATAAGCAAGGACAATTTTTATTTGAATCATAACACGCGATGCCACGGTCGGCATCGGCCCAAGACAACAGTCGGACCCAACAAATAAAGAAACTAAGTGAATAAAAATAAAAATAAAAAATAAAAAAGGAAGCCGTTCTCGGGCGGCGTGTTCTTTGATGAGAGGTGTTGCTCGCAATGTTCCTGGTTTGTTTTCTTTTTTGTTTCTTTTCCGTAGAGGATGCCACGACCCTTATTTGAAGCTGATTTGTTAATTCAATAACAAACAACGCGTTGGAACGAAGGAGGGAGGGAGTCTTGGCGTCAGAATTCGACGTAGTCTAAATGAAAATAAAAGTAAGAATGCACAATATATGCCGTACTGCAAGACCGCCGCCGACGACCGTTAGGCTATTTATTTTGTTTCTTTAGATTTTTATCGCGACCACTATTCCACCGTGCCTCAGATTTTCCGGCGGAGGTCCGGCAGTTTTTGATAACTATTATTATCGTCGTTTGAAGGGCACTCTTCCTATGCTGCTTCGTCTTCGTTCCTGACGCCATAAAAATATGGGCGGGAAAAGTTAGCGCCACGTATAAAAAAATAAAAAGTTTAGTTCAAGGTCGGATTGGTTTGTGGATACAATTAGTCCAATAATTAATTAGCCCAATTATTTAGCTTTGTTATTAGCATCTTTTGTGTGCATGCGTGAAATACAGCACCCAACGAGAAGACATGAGAAGAACGCTGCAAGTGCTGGACCGTAGACCATTTAATGCCACCAAAATCCTGGGCCGGAGAACTTTTGGCGGTATCAGTGTATCATTTTTAAAGCGCTACAAAAACACGTCGGGGACACTGAACTTTTGGACCAACTTTGAGTCCGTGAGCGTGTGATGTGTGTGTATGCCATTCTTTATTTTTAGATTGTAGGCGCAAAAAATCCACACGGACTAGTGTGGCCTGAGTAATGCAGAGTCTAGGCCAACATCTGGGTGCTGTTACTCAGGCCCTAGTCAGTGTGGATTTTTCGCGCCTATAATCTAAACAGAAAGAATATTTTTATGGCGTCAGGAACGAAGCAGCATAGGAAGAGTGCCCTTCAAACGACAATAATAATAATTATTAGAAACTGCCGGATCTCCGCTGGAGAGTCCGAAGCACAGTGAAGTAGTCGCCGCGATAAAAAATCTAAAGAAACAAAATAAATGGCCTAACGGTCGTCGGCGGCGTCATTAGGACTCGCCGAGTGCGGAGTATAACGGTCTTGGCATACGGTCGTTATTTTCTTTTCTTTTCTACCACGTCGAATTCGGACGCCAAGACTCTACCTCCTCCGTTCCAACGCGTTGTCAGCTTCAAATAAAATTCGTAACACCCTCTAAAAAAAAAAAAAAAAAAACTTTCCGAGCAGCCAGAGCAGCATGGCCGCTCCTCCTCTCATCAAAGAAGACGCCGTCACGCCGTCCGAAAATCCAACCGCTCTCTTCTTATTTTTTCTTTTTATTCACTTTGTTACTTTTTTTGTTGTTGGGTTCGACTGCTCCCTTCTCTGTGACGATGCCGTCTGTGGACATACGTTTGGCGTTTGTTTTGTCACGCGATGGTGTGGTCCGACCGATCAACCAATGAGTTTGTTGGAATTGTGTCACGAGGTAGAAAATGGCGGATCAAATAAAAATAATAAATGCAAAGAAGCGCGCAGTTCCCCCTCGGCGCTTTATTCTTCCAGAGGCGAGCATCGCAGTGCCATGGCGTTCAACTTGTGCCGTCTTCATGACGCCATGAAAGATCATCTTGAAGCAATTAATTTGCTTCAGCGCATGGGCCTGCTCCTGGCTCCTGGGTTTTCGTGCGTGTCCAGAGTGCGAAGCTGCGATGACAAGCTGCAAGTCCGCGATAGATCTGCGGATCGCTACACGTGCGGGTGCGGTGTGTGGATGACTCGTGCGGTGTACAAGAGGAAGCCGGTCAAAGTTCAGTGCCGGGGCCAGGTCTCGGTACGGAGCGGTTCCTTTTTCGAAGGATCGCACCTGACGCTTCTCCAACTCATGAAAATCATCCTCCGGTGCCAGAACCTACCGTGCGCCGTCATTCAGCGGGAGACTGATATCGCAAGTAAGACAATAACTGATTGGGCGAGCTTTTGTCGGGAGGTTGTGGTAAATGCCGTTTTTAAGCATTCAGGCATGATTGGTGGCGAAGGCGTGACTGTAGAACTAGACCAGAGTATGTTCGGTCGGCGAAAGTACCATCGCGGGTATTTAAGGCCTGGCCAGTGGGTTTTCGGCGGTGTGGAGCGTTGCAGCGGGTGCTGCTTTCTTGTTCCCGTGGAGACCTGTGACGCTAAAATCCCTGCAAGGGCTAATAACCGAGTGGGTCCGCCCTAGAACAAGAATAATCACTGACTGTTGGGCTGGCTGTAGCAAGCTTGCAGATGACGCTCGCTTCACGCACCTCACCGTCAACCACAAGCTACACTTTGTCGACGCGAACACTGGTGCGCATACCAATACGGTGGATCGCACCTGGGCCCACGTCAAAAACTCTCTTCCATCTGGACGGCGCGAGAGCCACCATTTCACTGGTCACAGTCACCTTGCAAAATTCATGTTGTGGAGGAGAGAGAAGGCGCGCGGAAACACTGATAGATTCCAGTCGTTCGTCGCCGTGGCCGCCAAAATCTAGAGCCCCGACGCAGACAGGGCGATGATTCTGACGGCCCCGGTGACTTCGAGTGATCCGCTGCGCTGAGCCCGTCGCCCGCCTGAATGCATAAAGGCGACTTATGCGCCAACCGCTTGTCAAGTGCTCGTTACGTCAGTTATAGGTTCTGGTAGCGGTCTAAACGGCCCTTTTCAGGGCCCCCATATTTTGCAAACGGAGCTGTGTTCTGTACGCGGCACCCCGTGTCTCTGTAAAAAGTTCACAGGAAAGACCCAGCAAAGGTATGTGGTCCCCAACTTGGATATCGCGTGTTATGATTCAAATAAAAATTGTTCTTGCTTATTTCGCGCCTTTGATCCCAATAAATGCCGACGTTGCAGTCGTCCCGCGGTGTTGTTGCTTGCCTCGATCGCCGTCGGCGTGTCTCAGCTTCGTCGTCTTTGCTTGCGGCGCGGCGGCGGAGGCGGTTGATCTGACATACCGCGTTCGGCTTTGGCTAGCAGACGGCGTTCGTAAAATGGCGTCAGCTGTTGCTGGCTTCACGCGGCGGTACCGTGCGTGCTTCCATTCATTCGGCGTTCGTTGGCATGGTGACGGCGAGGAAAGCAGACGAACTATATGTTGCGGAAGAACGCTGCGGCGCAGCGATACCAGGTGCGTTCTAAGGCCCTTCCCGCATGCTTTTCAATGGGCGGAAGGCGAACAAAAAGAGTTCGAAATAAGGACTTAACGCAGAATGCTGCATTTCTCCAGCGCCTCATAATTTGACGAGCCTTACACGAAAAACGCGTTTTTTTGGCCATCCCGCGTCCTGTTTTTTTTATCCGTAACATGGGTCTAAAGTATCAAACTGCCGAGGAGGAGAGTTGCGCGTGCGCGCGCGGTGTGAGTAGAAGCGAACGAACGCGCAGTGCACGCAGCTGGTAGAGGAGAGCGGAGAGAGTAACTCGCAGCTGTTGGAGAGAGGGAAGGAGAGTTGCGCGTGCGTAGTGCGAGTGCGGACTACGACGCCGCGGGACATAGCCCTGAGCAAGAGATGCTCCGCATCTAATAATAACATAGAAACGCACAAAACCTCACAAGACGATATGCTAACCGGTCTCCGTTGCTATGGCGATCGCCATTTCGGCCTTTTCAAATCTTCGAAGCTATGAGAGGGTCGTTCTATTCCAGACGCACCAAGATTGCCGTGGAGCATCAGGCGTTCTTCGCCAATAAAAGTGTATTTGGCACTGTGTATGCTATCACCATATCAATCATGCCGATTTATACGCATCTCTTACAGTTATAGTGTTATTTTTGCGTATTTCAAAGCAGGATAATTGATTTTTCACTGCCTCGAAGCATCACCATATGCGACCACATGTTGTGGTGGTACGAAGTTGTACGCTTGTTTTTCCGATGTGTGGATAGCAAAATTTCGCTATGCAAGAAACGTATCTATAAGGTACCCGTCACCAGAGAATTTAGATCGGCTCCCGCAGAATTGATAGGTCAAAAATAAATTGTTCATTTCAAAGGCCAAAATGGCGACCATACGAGAAGCGTGGCACTACTTTCCCAAGATCAAGTTATATAGTCACGATGAACACCGATTAGGACAATAAATGTGTTCGTACTTTTGCTCAGAATTCTGCGTCACGTTTGTGTCGTTCGCTAAACGGCTTCGTTGGTCACCCACCTTCACCGAGTGGAATGACTCCCAATCTTTACTAAGAAATTCATCCCTTGAGCCTTTTAAAATACTATCAGACTTATGACATTACTCAAAAAAATCAACATCCTAGGAATATTATTTATTGGTTAGGTTCTCAACGAGAAAATCCGTACCTTCAAAACGACGCGTTCAAAACACGGAAGCGTAGTGCTTGAAAGTTGTAATCGGGTATAGTGTGCTGCTTTATTGATGTTTATACGTGTCGCGTTTGTGCAACCGGTTGTTGCATATGCTAAGTTGATGCGTGTGGTACGCGTAATGTATTACATATGTGTGTAATAAAGGTGCCGAAGCGCAATGGTGAAGTGAACAAATAAAAAATGTTAGCACATGAATTGAGCGGTAACTACTGCCACCTAGCATAGCTACTCTAATTACTCTGCTTAATCCTGCCATCTGGCCGCGATCGATTCAAGCTTCTTTCTCGCTTCGTGAGGCGATATGATCTGGTTACCGTGCTACAATGAGCCAAGTAGGCTGTTTAAATTCCTCTTTTGAGAGTGGTTTTTGGTTTCGCGTAACGTAAACCACTCCTCCGTGAAGTGCGGTGCTGACGAATGACTAGACCGATCTCACCCTTAAAATCATTATAATGTACAGGTCCCCTCAAAGTAAAACGGAGCGCCGGAGCGGCGACCGAACTGCATCGCCGCGCTATCTAGCAGCGCCGGCTGGAACTGATAGGCTTCATCTGCGCATGTGAACGTGCCTTCCGCTGGGGCCTCCGTTTTCTTCTTCCAACCCACAAGTTATCGTTGGTTCGAGCGGCGCTACGATCTTCCTAAAATCGACGCCTGATAGCACAAGGGGCGGTGCTCATCGACAACACTGGCCGTTTCCCACTTGCCCTATGCGTTATCTCCGCGTGTGAGCCGAACACCTAGCGGTGTTTATAGGAACAGCGTTTGGCAGCTCGAGACGCCGATAATGCGAGGATCATACAAAAAGACGAAGGACGCCGCGAACGGCACGCGCGCATGCGCAGACGGCACCTATCAGTTGCAGCCGGCGCTGCCAGATAGCGCCGCGATGCACATCGGTCTAGAGTTCTCAGTATAGCTACCTACGGTAGCAGAGTTGCGCATTCAGCCTTGGCGGGTGGCCGTAGCGCCGGCTTTCCCGCACGCCCTGGATGCTTTGCTCCTCACGTGACTAAATTTGGCGAATAGCGGCGCCGCCGCGCATGGAAAACAGGAGAGGAGGAGAAGGAGGGCGAAAGCAGGGGAACATACGCCGGGGCGCGAGAAACGTCGGGGGAGCGACCGTAAAGGTGGCTTTCTTGCACGGCGCCGGATGCTTTGCTCCTCACGTGATGGGTCTCGGCGAATAGCGGCGTGGCGGCGCGGGGAAATCAAATGCGGAACTCTGCTCCCCCTTCGAGGGAGCATATAGAGGAACTCTAGTTCGGTCGCCGCTCTGGCGCTCCGTTTTACTTTGAGGGGACCTGTACGCTAGAGGTTCAACTCGCGCTAGTGTATATGGGACTTCCGGGAGGCAAATGGAAGCAGACAGCAACCGTACTACTTATGCGGTGCTCCTGTGCATTCCTACGGGAAAACGCGCGTGAGTTTTGTCTGTTCGCCGGATAATAACATAAATACCTTTTGTTATTTCGGTTGTACCGCATAGTCTGCACCTTCATTAGTATTGTGGAAGTGTGATTGCTACTTAGAGCATTTTTCTTTACCACTGAACGATGTTGAACTTCGCTATATTTAAGGCCCAAACCTCTGTTCGGCGGCAGGTATGTAAAAATGAGTGACGATTCTAAGCAAAATGACAATCGAAAGGAATGTAGAGTGTGTTCAACGTTCGCTAGCATTCCGGTGGCGCTTATATATTGCTATATGCCCGTCTTGTCCCTATACGACAATGACTCCGTCGAGCATCTTCACGATCGGTTAAAAAAAACATTAAAACGTAAAAAATAAAGTACGTGGGCTACGAAAGGTATGTCTTTTGTTATTATTTCTTATGTCGGGGAGTTTTTATCGTGCACCTGTTTTCTGGCTTCTCCCTGTCTGCAAAAATGTGAAGCGTGCGGGTGATCATTTGAACTTAGAACAAGCATCTTCGCACATATTCATGAGCAGAAAGAATAAAGCAGTACATATTTATTGCAAATCTGACTATATTACGTGGCTTTCAATTTATTTTGATCGTCTGCATGCACAAGGACTTCCTTATCCAGTGGTACTGCGTAGTTCATGCCGTCTCTCTTGGTTTTTTACATGTCCTTCGTTCGTTTGGCGCGTATATCACTCACGCTGGAAAGTGCCGACGCCTTGTTCGCGCTAACAGTGTCCAACAGTGCACATAAATAAACATACGAAGCGGTTTTAGCACCGTTTTTCATGGCACGAATTTAAAATAAAAACGCTTTAACTGACCAAATATTTCCTCTGCGTGACTGAGAAATGTTCCAAGCTACCTAGGACGTACGAAGTATTCGTGCTATTTTCTCCTACAATCGAGCGCAGAGAGAAAAATGCACTCGCTTTCTCCCATATAAATGCATTACTGGAAGTCAGTTTCCGACTGGTTGCTGTCTGCTTCAATTTGCAGCTGAGGTACCTTCATGTCTGTCGGTCTAAGGGTGAAGACATCCATTGTTGCCCTGAATGTGCCAGCGCGAAACGCTCTCGCGCACTCGGTGAGTGACTTGGGCCGTAAAATGGCGTCTATGCATTAGCCTATGCTACGCGCTTGAGCTGAGTTACACCGGATTGCGCGAGCTTCAAAATGCATAAAGAAACGATTGGGCGGAAAAATGGCTGAGATGTCACCACTCAAGCAAATGCGCGCGTGTGTATGAAGGCACTCTATTTGCAGCAGCACACTAGCGCCACTTGAACCCCTAGCGTACATTATATTAACTCTATGATCTCACCAGCCAGTTTGACCGCGCCACCGCTGCCGCAATGCATCCAGTGAACTTTAGTCTTTCTGCACGTGCGACAACCTCGCTGGAGCTCTTCGCGTGTGAAGCAGCAGACAGCACGAGCCTTATCGTGCACTGCCGTTTGCCTCCTGTGAACTGAAGTTCTGGCCGCGTTACTCATCCGCCGTACCATAGCCTCCTCTTTACTGACAAAGCCTGGCAGACCGCCATGAGACGCGGCCGCCGAAAGCACGGTGGCCGAAAGTGAGAAGGTAGAGCGGCAGACAACGAATGAGAGGAGAGACATGTAACGGGCTCCCTGCTGCGGCGAGACGCCGAAACACACTTGTCTCGTGCCATAGAATGTCCGCTCGCGCTCCTCGTGTTCTTCGCGCTATCGCTTCTTTCCTCGTAGGGTTTGAAAACCATGTTTCGGGTCCTCGCCACTGCAAAAGCTGTGCGCAGAATACAGGCTTCCCGAGAAATGCTCTCTGCTACCAGATCCTCGCTCTCCAAATCTGCGACCGGGCACTCTATGGCTCCATCGTCGAACTGCCAGGCTTTGTGAGAATAGAAAAGGCTATGACCGTACGCATGGTGAGATCGGTTTATTGTGGCATGTCGTATGTTTCTTGCGCAGGGTTGCGGTGACGTCAGAACGACGCCGAGTTGTGATTGGCTTTGACTGGAAGGACAGTGGGTAGACCTCAATGCTAGATGCCTTGTGGTCTACCCACTATCGTTCAATCAGAGCCAATCAGAGCTCGGTGTTCTGACATCAGCGCTACTCCTGTGCAAGAAGCAAACGAACTTGTACTCCCCATAGCTAAGGTAAGATGTAAATTGCGTGAAGTAACTGGGTATCTGTTGTCTCCGCTTAGCATCGCAGCGCTGACAACGAGAGAGCTAAGTGACTGCGTTCGAAGCGGAAGTTTCTTTACCTGCGGGGGAAACTGGTTTCGAAACTAAATACAGTTCGCGGAAAGCTCGTGTTACGCTTTTATTTGCTGCTTATCTTACCCCGTGCAATAAAAGCAGCGTCCTCGTTAAGCCTTATTAAGCTCGATTCACTCGATTCGGGGCTGGCAAAATGAGATGCAGACGACAGAGGAACTTTCTTTCAGGGACTTTGCATTCGGGGGCGAAAGCTTTTCCCTTTCTCAATAAAAATATGTGTCGAAAGCGTTCCTCCCTTTAGAAAGGACTACATTGACCCTTTGTTCTAAGAATGTAGCTTACATAAAAATAAATGAATGAAGAGACTAATGCTTGGAGATAGTGAAAAAGCAGGTCGACGACCTGACTAACAATCTACTGAATCGCAGAGAGCAGATAAACTCGCAAGTTTATTGCTCACTGTTCGGCTTTCAAGGACATCAACGTTTTGTGAAAACTGCCGACCTTGAAACACCGTGTTATTCCGCATAGAATGCAAAAAGAAGCGATATTTTCTTAAACGTTTTCTTTAAACATATTAGGGAGTTTTAGAATAGCGCACGCTAAAGCTTTGCGTGCGCAAAGAATAGCGTCGTCGCCACTGCGCATGCTCCGAACGCAAACCAGGTTTTGCGCTTTGCGTGCGCAATTTTAGCGTGCGCTATTTCTCGAAAATAGCGTGCGTACGCAAAGAGCCTTTGCGCGTCTCCGAGGAGGATTCGTGATGAGAAGTTGGCTAAAGCCAAGACGAGCAGAGTTAAAAAAAATGGCGGCTTCCAGGATTTTGTCGGCGGCTGCTTTGGCGGCGTCCTGAGTCCGACGTCGGCGCCATCCTTGCGACTGCGATTTTCAATACGAGACGACATTGTACTCGGTTCGGCAACGATCACCGGCAAACTTGATGCTTGTGACGCGGGAACATTTCTCGGCAAAGGTACGATGTGCGAAGGTCAGTACACGACCTCTCTTGCCGAGGCGACGCAAGCGGACACGACCGGTCAACCGCTCGCGTTGCATTCTCATGTTTAAACAAACCTAAGATGCTACTCTGGACCAAAAAAACTTGTTATTTTCTAAAGTTACAGCATTTCGTGCGTGAAATAAAATTTGTGACTGTATCTTGGTGGCGTTGCAAGCGCGAGATGCTTGGGCTTCTGCGTCGCGACGGAGAAACGCTATTCTAAAACTCTCATGCGTCGCGTGCGCTAACGCAAGCGCAAAATTGAGCGCTAGCGTGCGCTAAAATTGCGTACGTTATTCTAAAACTCCCTATTGAACACTCGAGAGGGATATTTAATGCCCATCCTGGGCGAGTAGAAAATATCTTCAAGCATCAATCCTGCTAATGTATTGATTAGCAGCATTTCACGATTTGACCTTAGGAAACTATTTGTTATACAGATATTTCCTTGCAAGGTATTGATAATATGAGATTAAGGGATAAGCCCGTCAATTGAAGTTTTACGTCTGTCTTCCGTATAATTTGTAAAATAAAATTAAATGAAGCACGAAAATCGACATCCAGAAAGCTTGGCTGAAGTTTAATGCCGGGCACTTTATAGATTTGTGTAGACAGTTCTTTGTTTGTTTGAACAAATATGGTTTTTATTCTCAGCGGCGTGGAAAGTAAACCCGGTATTGACGACGCTGCGCTCGAGTGATTTCTTTTCCGACAGCTTTTTTTTTTGCGTCACATATTGCGTGCCTTAGGCGCTTTTCTCAGGCACTCGCAAGCTGCCTTTAACACGTTTTTCGACCGGGGTGCCAACCCTGCGTGTCGAAAAAAATTAATCGAATGGATATCTTACGAAAAATTAACAACTGCAGACATGAAGACCAAGCACAATGTACAGTTTAGTTAAATTCATAAATAAACAGAATAAGCGAATATATTTATCGCAAAAAAAGTTCCACCGTATAACCAAAAGCAAGTGTTTTGTATTTGTTATAGAGGCAGAGCAGGGTAGTTTAAAGAAACACACATAGTGACTACTTGCGTTGATTATATTTGACTTCTTCTTTCAAGATCATAAATAGGTTCCCATAAATGTGCCTTGCACTTAGTTCTAATTGCGTCACAAGCACTTAGCCGCCATCACTTACGCAAATTTGCGCTGTCGTAGATAATTGGCCTCTCAACCCTCACCTATCTTAGAGACACCCACAAACTCGATGTGGGCCAGTTCTAGCGCTGCATCCTTTCCTCACACCTATCGATACGCCAACTGTGCAAATAGCTATATCTTGTTAAAAACTAAAGTGGAGAAGTTCAGCACATATTGATGGTACGCCGTTAGGTAGTAAAAATATGTATCAGACACTATCTTCACAAAGTAGGATAAAAAGTACCGGTAAAATTCGCCAAAGCAAATAATTCAACGTTTTCGCCAAGGCGCAGAGGGGAGAGAGGAGCAAGGATTGAAAACCACTTAATGGCGGCCGTGTCACGTGATTCCAAGATGACAGCGCCCATGCGAGGGATGGTGAAAAAACCTATAGCCAGAGCCGTAAAACAATATATCCAAAATACCAAATACTGAAAAAAAAGCGATTTGTAAGCGTTGGATTGACAATTTTTCAGACACATACAAAACACGCTATATTCTATTTTTCAATTCTAAGATGAGCCACATTTTGTGTACATTATGTCGTTTGTCAGTGTCTTAGAAAAAAAAAAAAGATTCGGAAGGGTGAAAATCTGTACAGCACTGAGCCTTTCTTCCTAGGTTTATTAAAAGGAAGTCTAAAACAGACGAAGACGGCTTTATTGTGAAGCCCGGAGATATGATTCTGAAGTAAAAGAACAGAACCGAATAGCGGAACATTGAGAACACTGGGCGTTTGAAAGCGAAACCTCACATATTTAAGGTCCTTAGCAACATCCCAACCACCTCTTTTTCTTTGTGTTGAATGTGAGTGTCCCTCATGTCGGTTCACGTTATTTCTTATTGTGTTGTTCTTTCTTAGAGTGGGCGAAGACTGGAGGGTAGTCAAAAGACTGCTTCCATGAGTCCGTCACCGCGAGCGTTGCATTCTGAGAAATCGGGGGCAAGGAGCGCAACGCGTATGAATTTTGCTGTCCACTGGTTTGCAGAATGCATAACGTGGCATTACGCCGCGGTGAGGCGCTTCGAGTTTTGGAATAAGTCTATTGTTTAGGGTTGAGGCCGCGGACTTCTCATTGTTACGAACTTGGGAGCCTAAGGATTCTAACAATGGGCACCAGAGCAGCGTTTGGAGAGTTCAGTCTACGTTCGGGCAGAAGACACGCTACCGTCGTCCGTCTGTGGTAACACTGATCGCTACATAGTTTTTTGTCACTACACAGGAACAAAGATGAATATATGAACTATATTAAATTGATGAAACAGACATATAAATAGGTCGATATAAAAATATACGATTACAAATATACAGGAAATAAATTGACGGTTTCTTGCCGCGTCCTGTACATGAACTGAGGCGATAGCCTTTTGTTGTTATTAAATTTCTTCCATCGTTAATAAATGATCTAGCAAAAGAACAACACTACTTTAGAAACATTGACCCAACGTTCAGTCAAAAGTATGTATATTTGAAGCATTCATCTCGTTGCAATTTTCACTAATACCGAAATTGGTGTTGTCTTTTTTTTTAATTCCAGGTTCCGTGATTTTTGTTTTGCATGCTCGTTTCGTTTAAAATAGTTTTTTCATAGCGATTGCTTGTAAACATGAGTGCTTCGTATTTCCATATATCTAGTGATTTTGTTATTGTTTGCATATTTTTTAGTGAAAGTAATATTTTAGAGCGCAGTTCTTAGGCGCCCGTTTCCGGCTTGAGCGGTGTCGCCGTCGCTGACGGTGTAACCACGTGTAGCATTATGTGACGTTTCTCATAATAACGTCTAACGTGACGTAACCTGTGACGTCACGGGGGTGACTAGGGTCACGAGTGACGTCACGAAGGCTACTCCTGAAGGTCTCGACAAAGGTCACAACCGTCACAGTGAAAGTCACATTAAGGTCACGAGCTTCACGAGTGACGTCACGAGGGTCACTAGGTTCACGAGTGACGTCAAGAGGAAGGAGGGAGGGGAGGGGGAAGGGAGGAGAAGGGGATGAAAATGAGAGGAAGAGGAAGAGAGGATGAGGATGGAGGAGGGGAGAGGGAGGAGGGAGAGGAGGAAGAGGGTAGTAGGAGAAGGTACGAAGGAGGAGGGGGCATACCCTCCTCTCCGTACCCTCTCCTCCTCCTTCTCAAGAGCTGCTCTCTAATTCGGCATTACAGAGAATTGTAAATGTCTTTCATTTTTTATTGTATTTGTATGTATTTTTTGCCACCATCTGTCTGGCCCTGTCGAGAAAACAAGGGGGGTGGGAGGGCTTGTCGAGCCAGCATTTTTTGGTTGTTTGCCCACCCCCTTTCGTCATTACTTTTTGCGCGGACAAAATAAAATTGAAATTGAATCGAAATAAAATTGTGCGCCTGCTGCGCAGCCACACTGCCGTGCTGAAATTCGGCGGACTTACGTAACACTAAAATTAGCGGACGGTGTTACACTTCATGCTACACTGTGGGTACACGTGGTACCGTGACGTCACGTGACATTTCTCCCGTGAGGTCACACGAAGCATTGCCGCACGCTTACGTAGCTACGTCAGCAGCGCGCTTGGCAAACAACCACGTGGCTAGGCTTGAATCCCGGCACTGCGTGTCGTTTTTATCTTTACTGATGTATGTAGAAAATTCGAGATGGTTGAAGAACCGCCTAGCTCTTTCATGTTTAGAGAACATAGTTCGAGAACGATTGAGGAAGAATATTCTAGGCTCCCAGGTAAGGCTCAAAAGAAGCTGCGTCGCGCCGTACGGATTCAGTCTCGCCTCAGCGCTCAATCCTGCTGTTACGCCGCCTTCGACGCCTGTGACGCTAACGTTCTTTTATTTTGTTTTGGACACGAGTTCACTCCACTAAACGTTTAGTTTTCTTCACTTACTCGTCGCCTCATTTATTGTCATTCGTGTCATTTTTGTTGGAGGTGCGGGGTACCGCATTTCCTGCCCTTGAAACGTACCCCTCAGAAGATCTATGAGGCTCGATCTTTTCCAAGTTTTGGGAAGCTAATTCCTGTCGGTGAACCCAAAACCCGAGCAAACCGCGGCACCGAAGGTCAGCCCCCTGAGTTTAACCTTCTTTCTGAGAAGCGGAAGGCCAAGACGAGAAAGATGTCCAAGCGGAACCCGGCCGCTCCTTCTATCGTCTACCTGCCCGTCTTTCCTCGCTTGCTGATGCCCTTCCATGGCGAGACTCCCGAGGGCGACGAGAACTGGATACAACAGTAAGAGCGCGTGGCACGCCACAACGAATGGGCTGCTGAGCAGAACCTGCAGAGCATCTAGGACACTCCATCAGAAGGTGATGAGTGCTACGACGTCTTTTACTTGTCTTCGTCTTTAGCGCTACCTTTAATTGAGTAATGTATAACCAACTAGCCCATCACATGATCTTAGTGCTGCGAGGCACTGGTTCGAGAACTACTTGGCTTTGCTTACGTCGTGGGACATCTGCGTGGCCGAGTTGAAGCGGACCTTTACGAGGCCACTTTGACGGCAGCGGGCGGAGGATCTGCTTCAGAGATGAATTCAAGCCTCCAAGGAAAGCCTAAACTGCTTGGTTGAAGATGTGCTACGCCTAAGTGAGCTTGCCGACCCGAAAGAAACCAAAAGGAGAAATTGGCGCTTTATCATGAAAGGCATAAAGAACGAAATTTTTGGCGGACATCTTCACAACCCCCGACGACCGTTGAAACATTTGTGACCGAGGCAACTAACATTGAGCAAGCGCTGTCGGCCAGAGCTGGTCGTTATCAAGGACTCGCCGGTGCATAGACTGTTTCAGCCTCCTCAACATCTCGCTTTTACGTCGACGGTATTGGTATCGAAAACCTAAGCCAGATCATCCGCGACGTCGTCCGGGAGGAGCTCCAAACCTTTCTGCCTGACACCAGTCTTCCGGCATCTTTTCCCATCGGCGCGGCTGTCTGCACTGAAGCTCAAAGGGCGCTCAAACCACAGGTTTCCGTCACCCTGGTGGCTACGGAGGATCCGCTGTTGAGCTACGCCGCCATGGCCCGACGACCGCCTCCTGATCTTGTCAACACCAGGCGCCATCCCAACAGCATAATCCTACGCCACAGTACGCTCCACGCCAGGAAGAACAAGTTCTGTACGTCCGCCGAAAGCAACCCTCGTGGAGAAAAAACCGAAGTGTGGCGAGCGTCTGGCCGAGGCCCGCATTACTACCACTGCGGGAAGCCGACCACTTCTATCTTCGGTGCCCCTACCGACAACTGGGGCTGGGTGGGCGCCACAAGAACTTCCCGCGCCCAAGGTACGGCTCGCACCCTGGCAACATTCAGGAGAAACTCTGACGCTAGCCATCCCCAGTGCCATCTTCCTGCCAAGGATACCGTTCACCTTCGCCACGATGTCCAGAGTCTCCGCAGTACCGACACCGCCGAGAGAGCTTGTCTCCTCTGCCTCGCCCGGAAAGCCAAATACGGCAACCCCTGGTTGTCGTTGCTGGCGATAGCCGAAGTAAAGAGCCTCCAAAACGCACGAGCTCGCGCACTTTCCAACGCCCCAGATAGTAACTACGTTTCGGCAACGCAGACTAACTCCCTTAACGTCGTAATCAACAGCCACGACGAGTTGGTTCTTGTGGGCACCGGAGCAGACTACTCCGTCTTGAATGGTAAGACGGCTCGCCGCCTTCGAAAAGTGACGACGCCGTGGAGGGCCCCAAAGTACGAACCGCCAGTGGGAACCTTATTTCATCCGTCGGAATATTAGCCGCACGCATCCAGATACACGGTAAGGCTTGTCCTAAGGAGTTCGTCGTTCTAAAGGACTCTGCGAGGGACGTTATTTTCGGAATTGACATTCTGTGCCAGTATGGCGCCGTCATTGACCTTGGAGCAAACCAGTTGACGCTGTGAAATCCTGTACTGCCATCGGAGGAGCGCAGCGTGATGTCAGCCGCAATCCAGGTCCTCGCCGATCATGTGAACCTTCCACCGTGGTCAAGAATTTTTTTACAGGTTGAGAATGATGCCGCCGCTTGCGGCGAAGCTTTGCTCGAAGGCAGTGTTCAACTTCTCTAGGGAAGAGGAATTTTCGTCGCAAGGGGTTGACGGAGATTTATAAGGGACGTACCGCGGTGCGTGTGACATACTTTCGATAGTACCCTCGACACTTTAAGGATGACATTACTGTCGGCAACACTGGGGACCGCCGGGACCCAGCCGAAGTCACTGCAATTTCAGAGAAATTATCGATAACGCAGCACAACAGCACACCTTCCTCGAAGCTCGACCTCAACCTAGAGCTCCTAGCTTCAAAAAAACAGCAACTTATTGGCCTTGTTTCACAAGTCAAGAACTGCTTTGCGACGTCATAAAAGGTGCGCAAACAGCAGTTGCGAAGCATCGCATCGTTACCAACGACGATACCCACCCAACCCACCAGTCGCCATACCGTGTTTCTGTGAAAGAAAGGGAGGTCAACCAAGACCAGGTTCAAAGGATGCTCGACAATGACATAATACAGCCTTCAAGCTGTCCGTGGGCTTCCCCAGTCATCCTGTAAAGAAGATGGACGGAACCTTGGGATTCTGTGTAGACTACCATCGACTAAACATGGTAACAAAGGGCATCTTTCCTGTTTCCCACACCGAAGATACTCTTGACCGCCTCCGCGACTCTCGCTACTTTTCGTCGGTGGATTTGAACAGTGGCTTCTGCAGATAGAAGTCGATGAACGAGACCTTGAGAAGACAGCCTTCGTCGCACCCCATGGGTTTTACGAGTTTAAAGTCATTCCTTTCGGACTTCGCGCAGCACCAGTAAACTTCCAGCGTGTCATGGACACGGTGCTGGCAGGCCTGAAGTAGCTTAGCTGCTTCGTCTACCACGAAAATGTTATAGTATTTGCACGAGATTTTCTAGAGCACCTGAGAGATCTTTGAGCTGTGCTGCAGGTCATCAAGGCAGCTGAATTCACACTCAAGCTGAAAAAATGTCGGCTTGCCTACGGTTAAATGAAGTTCCTGGTCGATGTTGTGAGCAGCAAAGGTGTACGCCCTGAGTACACGTAGCAGAGCGCGTTGAAAAACTACAGAATACACACAAAGAATACAACACGTAAAGGACGAACATAGACACGTACAGTTCTTAGAAAGAACTGTGTGCGTCATGGTTCCTCCTTTACGTGTTTTATTCTTTCTGTGTATTCTGTACGCCCTGATCCTGCAAAAATATTAGCTGTAGCCGATTTTCCCACCCATCCGATAACAAAGTGGTTGAGATAATTCTTGGACGTTGTGTTACCGTAGGCGCTCCGTTTAGGATTTCGCCAAATTTTCGGCTCCGCTGACTCACCACACAAATGATTCCGTGAAGTTTGAGTGGGAGGAAGAGCAGTAGCACACTTTCGACAAGCTCACGCGATGCCTCCAGACACCTCCAATCCTCGGCCAATTTGACCAGTCAGCGGAGAAGGAAGCTCACACGGACGCCAGTAATACAGGACTGGGTGCGGTACTTGTCCAGCGGCAAGCGTGTATAAAGGTAATAATTGCCTACGCAAGGCGGACGCTGTCAAAGTCAGAAATCATTTACTCCACGACGGTGAAGTTAAGACTCGCAGTCGTCTGGGCGATAGCCAAGTTTCATTTGTACCGGTATGAAAGTCGCCTTCGCATGGTTACAGACCACCATTGGCCCTGCTGACCCGCGAACCTGAAGAACCCATCAGGACGTCTCACATCGTGAATTCTCCTACTTCAAGAAATTGACATCTGTGTTGACTTTTTGTGTACCCGATGACTCTCTAGTTTACCGTTACTTTCTATTCGCCTTCTTCTGTTTCGTGTTGCATCGGCACGATGCTTTTTGTTTTTAAGTGTAGAGCAAGCAATGCCACGCGCTTACGTAACCAAATCTGCAGTGCACTTAGCTGACGACCGCATGGCTCGGGTTCGATTCCCCTGCACAGCGTGTCGTTTTTATCTTTCTTGATGTAAGTAGAAACTTCAAGAATGTTGAAGAACCGTCAAACTTGTTCAAGTTTAGAATTCATAGTTCGAGAGCGATCGAGGAATAATATTGTAGGCTCCCAAGGAAGGCTCAAAAGCTGCTTCGCCGCGCCGTACGGAGTCGGTCTCGCCCCAGCGCTCGATCCTGGTGTCACACCGCCATCGAAGACTGCGACGCTAGCCTTCTTCTATTTTGTTTTGGATACAAGTTCGCTTCCTCAAACGTATAGTGTCCCCCAGTCATCACTCGCCTCATCAATTGTCATTCGTGTCAATATTGTGATGTCTCGTAATGTACTAACTTCGCGTGACATCGCAACACCGGGTGATATTGTGACGTCACAAACGCGATCACTTGACACCGTGACCTTACGTTACCATATGACGTGACGTGACACTAAAGTTCTTTTAAAATGAAATAGAACATTTCTCCGCTAAATGTAGCGGATAAATGTGGCCTCACGTGACGTCAGGTGACACTGCGAATTACCACTAAATTTTGTGGCCAAATATTTTTCGCTAAATTGAGCGGGCCACGACTTAAACACAAACGCAGCCAGCATCTGCGGCAAAACCTCTTCAATAACGACAATCACAAAAAAAAGAGAGAGAAAAAAAATGACAGAGGGCGAGCGAGTTCCAGTCACCACTGTTTTCCCGTTCCTGTTGTTTCCTCTGCCTACCTCGCAGTATTTCGGTTTTTTTTTTGTTGCATTAGCAAACGTGTGAAGGAAAACCCATCTAATTCTGGCTTCCCCATCGCCAGATGCGGAAGAGCAGCAGCCTGCTCCGTCCGTTTCCCTAGCGTGACACCGATGGCAGCCCTGTGGCTTGGTAGACGAGCCCTGATGAACACGATGTTGGCACGCCACATCCAAAAATACTTATCAGTGTGTTCTGCCCACGCCGCCTTCAGGCGTGCCGACTAGTCCGAAGCGGCGGGTTTGTCAAAATGTTCCCCTTTCTTGACGTTAAGTAAACTTTTAGTCCCATTCTATGATCGAGCCCTCTGGTGTGGATGCCTCAGAAATGGAAGCCGAGGTGCTGCCGCGGACACGCCGCTGAAATATCATTAAAAAATGCATGTTTGAAATACTAAAATACAGGCGAGCTGAAGACAATTCATCTTTCAGACAGCTCGATACTGAGGAAAACAAAAAGGAGGCGACACACAGGATTTCAAAAAGAGCCAAGGGTTACTTGCCAACCACACATTAAATAGCTTTCACTCCTCACCACCTGTGTGCGCCATTTCCTGCAGACAGGGGGAGCCCAGCGATCAATCCTCACATATCCCGCCACATCACACACATATGTGATGATCCTGGGCTACCACACGCAGCCGCAGTGCTGCCGCTTGTCAACCCTTGAACCCGCCGACGCACCCCCCGCCCTTTCCCAACCGCCCCCCCCCCAAACTCTTCTTTTTCAAGCAAATTCCCGCCAAGACAACATTCACTAGTCTCTCAGACCTCGATAACTATATTTTATGAATCCCATTTTATATACCTTTCCGGTATGCTATTTACTAACGCGAAATTCAGGATAGTTATTGTGAAATTGGCAAATCAAAAAGAGGCAAAAACCAACATTCAAATATACCCGCACTTTTCAGTGCGGTGACGTCAGTGGCAGACGGGCTTGCCAGTCGAGCAGGCAGTCAAAGAAATAGGCTATGCCAAGCTTTTGTTTCGTGCTGGGGCGCGAGTGCTGGAGCGAGCTTCCAAAATATTGATTTTACACCATGAAACGGCTTGGAATCAGTTGAGAAAAAATTCTACAGTCCAAAGTGACACCTGCCTGCAGCTGGTTTCACTTTTTTTAATCTTGGCCAGTAAAGACTTTCAGTTTCAAAAACATGGTGAGTACCTAAATTATAAATTAAATACACTTCGCGAAAAACCTTAGCTTTTCCTAATATTCGGGATATTGCAGCGGTGTTTGTTGGGGCGTTTAGCACATTTTCAGAAGAATCGTGGATGATGAAGGAAATGCCGGGATACCCCTTTAAAGCCCCGCACTCATGAAAATCCTCTGAGTCAGATCTACAAAAACCGGTCCTCCTTCCTCTGTTTTTCACCCTCTTTTCCTTTCTCCCTTCCCCTCCACCCGCGCATCAAAAGCAAAACGAAGAAAAAGAATAGACAAACTGCTAACGCACCAAAAGTCCAATGATAATAAGAAACAATGACCAATTATTCATCTTCCGTGGTGCGGAAGTAGGGCCCTAGACGTAAGAAAGATCAGTTTCCTATAAAACAATGGACGGGCTCCTAATACATTTCCCCATATTATGCATTCTAATAGTTTCTCCCAGCAACCTTTTTTCTGGTGTATTCCCTTACATGAAACTTAAGTCTCATCTCACCTAGGGGCACACCCATTCCACTCATCAACGTGGTTGGCAATCTCTGAATTTTGTGCCCTTGAGATCACTGCTCTTTTGTGTTATTTTAACCTTTCATTATACAACCCCCTTTTTGACCAAGGTATGTAAACTCACTCGCCAAAGGGGTGCCGTGGACTACCACTTCAGGGCGCTGCATTTCATAGTTTTTATGATTTTTTACGCGACTTCTCGACCCTCAAGTCAACGAAGTTAGTCAGCTCAGTTAGAGTTGGGCTCTGGAGGCGACCGTTACGTCAAATATAGCCGCAAGCGCCTTCACATTGTGTGAAAACCCAGTGGTGGTACTGTGTTCACACGACCTAGTTCAACCAGATCATTTTCTTGACAATTCCAACGCACACTCAAAGAACCCCCTTAATCCCCCTTTCCTCGCCGCTAAACTGATAAATACAGTTTGTTTATAGCCTGTCTTTGTCAACCTCTCCTATTGTGCCTTTACAGCGGCGCCTACTTTGTGCAAGAATTTTAATTGAATTATTTAGTAACGGTGAAACTGCAAAACGATTCACCATTTTCGCATGACAACTTGAGCACAGCAAAGCGTTTTGGGTATACTTTTTGCCTACCGAAAACACATTCCCTTCTCCAAAAACAACTGAATATTCAAAACTGCAGCTACTCGTCTTTCGTAAGCTCACACTCTAATTAAGCTCCGGTGCTGCCCCTACTATGATATCCAAAATCTGTTCCACTGCACAACACCACGCATACGAAAATTTGGTCCACGTATGGCCTGATCAGAGTACAACCTTTCGGAAACCCCTCCAAAAATTACTGCACTTTGAAATCTAGCACTCGCAGGTAGACCTTTGACAGAATCGGCGCCAGTTGCGATATTAACGCACAATGCCCTTTTCGGGCTGCTTTTTCTCAAATCCCACAATGATCACTGTCAGATCCTTTTCTGACTCCATGTAAATGTTTATGCGTATCCCCAACAACGCTTGAAACCTAACCAGATTGTCCTCTAACAGCAGAACCTTCACTCGAGTTAACAATTCACTCTGATTTCAGGGATAGTATAGATTTTTAATATCAAGGGGGGTTACTTTGCACTTCCGACGGGGAAAGTCTCTCAGTATGGCCCACAACTCCTCGAAATTGCGGAGCGACAAAGTGTTAAAAAGTTTTAGGTAGCCAACATATCTGTAGAGGGTTTTCGTATGGCCTTTGTGACCGAATCGTCACACAAGGAAGCAACGCGTATCGAACGGTGCCTGCAGATTGTTTCTTTTATTATAAGAAGCAGAAGCCGCGATACGAACAGAGTAAAAGAAGATTGACAAACAGCACCGCTCACTGACAACTAAACTTCTTTTTTCTTACTTTTTCTGTGTAGTTGCGTTTTTTGTACTTTTAATAATATACCAACTAGACCAATCATTTGTGTTTCTTTGTGTGACCGCGGTCACAATTCGCGATTTTAGGGTTGTAGCGTCTTTGGAAGAGGACCTTCTAGAAGAAGCTTCTGTAAATACTGCGAGGCAGGAAATGTTCTTCTTGCGGGATTGCCACATAGACTTTCAATGCAAAAAGCAAAAAAAAGTAAAAAAAAACATTATGATGTGAGTTTGTTTTGGAGTCTTATGTGTGAAGTGATGCGCGTAGTAGGCAAGTGTGCCAGCGTGTGTGTGTGTATGTGTGTGTGCTTGTGGTTTTGTGCATGTATGTGCGTGTGCATGCCTGTGTCTGCGTGTATTTGCGCATGAGCGGTAGCGCTCCGCGCACGTTTTGTGTGTTTTTTTATATTTTTATATGTGGGTTTTTATTAGTGAGTGAATCAGTGAACGAGTAAATTTCAGAGTGACGCAGAGCCGAGAAAGAGTTTAAGGGTATGTGCATTTGAAATAGAAAGGCAAGAGGTAATGTAAAGAAACAGCTTATATTGGTATAATATGAAGCTTGGGGAAGCAAACCAAGTGAGTAAATATAATAAAGTGGTAGTGATAAAATGACCCAAATATAATAGAGAGTTTTAGTAATACGTATAGCAGCAAACGTAAACCCCCTACGTTAGCGTTAACGCTGCGTCCTCCATACTGCGCATGAGCCATACGCTACGTACTGCGGCGAGCTATGCGTACGTACGCTCGCTATCGTTTTTTGCGAGTGTACGTAGCGGTCCCCTGCGTACCATTCTCGTTGCTCTTGTCGCGCACGGGAAATCGCGAGACTACTCCAGTTTAGAAAATGGCGGCGATGAGGCAAACCAGTGGAAGTGCTACGGGCGTCGTACGGGTTCGTTTCACCATTGAAGATGACCTCAACCTTGTGGAAGAAAGGAAAAAGAAGAAAAAAAGGGCGAGGCTCGTGGCGGGCGAGAACACGCGGAGTTCGGAGCTGGAGACAAACGAAAGAGCCGGTGCCGAGCAAGGCCTCCGAACTGAAGACTCTCCGAACTTAAGTACAGATAAACCCTTTTCTCAATGGTAGCGCTTCCCCGTGTGACTTTCTCGGAGCGAGTGGAACTCGGCCTGATCGGTCGGTATTGACAGGCGACCCACAACTTCCTCAAAGAAATCAACGCGACGAACCCTCTCGAGCGTCCACAAAGATGGGTGTCGGTAGCCAAGAACGTTGGCGACGCCGTCGAACCCAAAACCGTGTTTCTTCTGCGGTCGGTACGCGAACGGTGCGACGTATTGCTTGCCTACTTCCAAGCAAATGACGAGGCCAACATAAGATACTAGGGATCCCACAACACACTGGAGCGAACCATAGATCGAACTGCTGATCGCACAGCCCTAAAATAAAAGACAAAACACGTTCACAACAGGCAACTGAAAATAGATTCACGCACTTCGTAGCAAAGCGAGGAGATTCGCGGTGTTAAATTGGCTTGACCGAATACCCGCCTTGGATTGTTTGAGGCAGTTCGCAGGAGCACATCTAGATGGCGCTGCAAGTCTTTACGTATCTTTACGTATGCGTTAGCCTTCCGCTATACTAAAAGTGCGCGTTCAACGCGCTCCGTAACGTTAAGTCGACAGCTAGCGTGCGTTGCACGCAGTGCTGACGCAAGGGTCTTGACGCTATTCTAAAACTCTCTAATGTATTTTTTGTTCAAGGATGCTCAAGAATGATTCGTATTTTTTATTTTGTGATTGCAATTGGACTAGCTCTCAGCTCTAGGCTCAAGAAATATATAAAAATAGACGATGCGTTTTCAAGAGAGAGTGCAGAATTTGCTCTGGCCAGGCCCCTTTCATCAAGAGTGAGGACTTAAAGGAACATGTACTCTAATCTCATTATAACAATTAAGTACCTCTTGCAAATCTGTGCTTAGCACCATCGCATAATATGCCTCGGTGGATATGTCTTTCATATTGTGAGAGACTGTACTCCTGTATTGCCAATATCACTGCATGGACAAGTAGCGTGCGTACACAGAGCTAGCTGCATCAACACCCAATGAACGTGAACGAAACTGCAGGAACCTCGTATTGGGGACTACGGTGGTCAGGAAGGTCTCTTTGATAAAATAACAAATGCCGAGGAAAGAAAAGCAAATCATGGTAACAGCTTAAAAACAAGCCGTGAGGGGAGGAGTAGAAAGAAATATGGGATTGAGAAAATAAACAAACACTTCTCTTTAAAAAAAGAAAAGAAACACAAAACGGAACCTTCCGGCTTCCATATATTTCACCAGCTCCCTGCTTTCCGCCCGGAATTCCGTTCCTTCTTCCAAAATTGACCGCTCCCCCAGCTTTCAAGGAATAGCCCGACCAACAACGCCACCCCCCTTCCCTCCCAAAGTCTCCTCACTTAGACCTCCCTCCCCCTGTAAAATTGAATGCGGATTCAGCGTGTAGTGAAAACAAAAGTGACTTTAAAACTGCAACGAGCAGAGAAGCAGGAGAGTGCAAGATTGAAAAGCTGACTGACTGCCGCCACAACGAGGAGCGCCGTTTCCCCTCTTCAACAGAGCCTCGACGTCCGTTAGCGTCGAAAACAAATGGCATCGGAAGCTGATTTCGCTTCGGGCATTTTGAACAAAGCCCTCCCCTCCCACTTATTGAATGCCAAGGAAAACAGACGCACCTCGTATGCAACGTGAAAGCAAAAACAAGCACAACCAAACATCGTCGGTTCGTTCGGTCGTCCCTGCAAGTTGCCGAGAACTGCGGTTAATAATGATAACGTTTCCAGTGGGGAAAGAAAATCACAAAAGAAATAGAGTACGTGCATTGATCTATGAACGCCTTCGAGGCAGTAATGTCGACTTTAAACTTCAGGAATCCCACTTTTTCTCGCTTTCTTCTCTCCCACACCATATTCCTCCTTCTGCCTTCTTTGTTCGAGTCAAAGAAAGTTCCCTTTTCGTGCAGAGAATGTGCGTGCTCTCTTCCTAAGTATCTCACCCCTTGGTTCCTTACGTATATTAATTTGTTGGACCTGTAGGCACTGGGCCTTAAAGTACGATCGTTCGCTCCATAAAGCCCAGAGCATCAAAGCATGTCGATTTCGTAGTTGTTTTGCTTCTTTAACCTAATAATTTCCCTGGGGTTTAAGACTTGGGCCTTAAAGTACGGCCGTTTGGCCTGTTAAGTCAAATGTTGCAAAGCATGACAATTTCTATCCTTCCATTATTCTGACTTTTATCAATTTTCTTGGAGTTTTGAGCCATTGGGGCTAAGTACGGTCGTTTGGTTTCTAAAGCCCAACGCGCTAAGGCAAAGTGATTTCAATCTCATCTCTCTCATTGTTTTTATCATCTTTTCTGTACTTTTAGGAATTGGACCATAAGGTATGGTCGTTCAGACTCTGAAATCAAATGCTTCAAGGCATGGCGATTTCAATCCTGTCTTCGTCCTTACTTTTATCAACTTTCCTGGACATTTAGGAACTGGGCCTTAAAGTATATTTGCTCAGTCACTAAAACCCAAGGCTCAAAGGCCGGACAATATTATTTTTTATTGTTTTCGTGTTTTTTTATTATTCGGCTTTAAAAGGTGTACGAAGATACTCGAGTACCCTTACCTTAAAGCAGACATGTACAAGTTACTAAAATAAGTAATTAAGTAAGTTACTGAGTATTGGCCTCAAAAATAATTTGAGTAGAAATTACTGAAATGGAAAGTAATTGATTAAATTACTAACTACCGTAACAAAGTGGCAAATTACTTTTGAAATTACTTTTCTATTTTATAGTAACAAGAAAGTATATAAATATTTTGATTCGTTAGCGAAACTCTGCTAGCCAAATATAAAGCGGCTTAAGTTTTCACACAAGTGCTTTAAGAGCTGGTTCCGCTTCTGTGTAATTAACTGCGGATGTTTCATTTCTACTTTGAGGTTTAGCACTGCCTGAGCTTGCTTTTGCAGACAGTGTTGCGTAAAGTACATCTAAAACGTACTTGATATAAAGTACAAAGTCAATTAGAGGTTATGTACTTCAAGTGTCGTAAGTACAACGGGTCCAACGTACTTAAAGTAAAGTACTATAAATAAACATACATTTAAAGTAAAGTACAAATATGTTTTAACACAAACTTTTATGATGCTGTTTCATGCCAATTTTTTTACTTTATTTTATTTAGTATGCATTGCCCCAGGGGTAATCAAAGGATTTTTTTGGAAATGGCGGCGAATATTGGATAAAGTCAAGTCGCCACGGAGTAGTCGTTTTACTGACGCTGACGAACTATTTAACACAATACACTTATAAGGCACTTCTTTTTATCGGTCTTGTAGCCGTTATTCCTTCGCTCAAAGAAATGACCAGATGACGTCTTGAAAGGCGATAGCGCGTTTTCACATGACGATACGCCATTCTTTTTGTTTCCGAATTTGGGAAATGTAATTTAAAGTCGGGAATTTTACTTCCTTCAGGAATTACCAGAAAAAATACTTTAGTAAACTACAAGTACATGCCCAGAGAATTTACTTCAACTAAAGTACAAGTTTTCTAATCCTGCTTGAAATAGTACTTTAAGTACCATGTTCTTAAAGTACTTCCCAATTCAACTTGTTTTGTTTGTTTTTTTGTTTTGTTTTTTGGAATAACTTTTGGCAAAATTATTAAGCTCCTCGAACGATCTTCGCATCTTGGACGATGTGGATATGCCGAGTTTTTGGAGGAAAGGCAACGCAAAGAGGTCAGCTTTGCGTGGCACTTTAGTACATGATCCTTCAAGTACAGCCCAAACTACGGGAGCACCAGATTGACTTGAGAGTGGGTGCTGCATTTTGTTGGCTCCTATGAGTGTGGCTACAGTGTGTACACCTCCTGTAGTGGGCGAGAGCTCCTATGTTCTGGAGAAGTTGGGAAAAACCCTTGTCTTTAAATACGTCAAATCTCCTCGAGCTACGGGACACAAAAAAAATATCAGTCTTCCGCGCTAATCCCGCATTTACAGGGCCTCACTTGCGACGTGTCTGTCTGCTCCCCGCCTCGTAGCAGGGCAGTTGCAGTGGGGAGCTCGCGAAAATTTTAGAGAGTTTTGGACCATCCAAGCCACTCCCCCCCCCCTTCCTGCGCCACATGGTCCCCCCTTTGAAAATATCAGCTGATCTTCCAATATCTTATCTCTTTTGTGCAGGAATGTTTTCGAACCAGCAAACCTACCACTAATAAAGGAAAGTAATTTGTAATATGTGTAGAGGTTACTCGATAAAAGTAATTAAAGTAAACTACTAATACCGAAAGAAATGTAAATGAAAGTTATTAAACTATTCAGAAAAGTAGTTAAACTACAGTAACTTGAGTAGAGTAGTTGAACTACGTATAAGTCTGCCTTAGAGGCCATAAAATAAAACTCGGCCTTTTAGAAAAGCAAAATCCAGGCACGATGCTTGAGGCGTCTGTTTGTAAGTTTTGTTTGGGTGTTCTCCGGGGTTGATATTTTCGTTTTGTTTCTGTTAAATAGACGTCGTTTTTGTTGACCACAACACCTGAGTTGCACCTAGAGTCACTGACAATGAAAACAGAATGGCGTCTTTTTACGTCTAGCACGCGTTTGTTGCCTTCCGCCGAGCTTCGCCTTCGCTTGCACGTTAAAAGCTCGCGAGACGCCAAAGCCTGACCAAACATAGGAAGCTCGCACTGAAGGCGGGGCAGCTGAACGACTGTCCTGACGTTCTCACCCTGCCGTTCTCACCCTTTCAGTGAGTATATAGCCGTTTGTCAATGCTTCCTCGGCTCTGCTCTGACGCACCGATGGGTTCCTCCTGGACAAGACGAAATGGGGGCCGCAGTCAGTTCTTGGGGAGCCAGTACATCTTCTTCGCGAAGACGGACGAGGAGTAGGTTGTCTTTCGCCGCATCCGGTGATTGATGTTTCTGAGTTCGTCTGTAGCTTTTGGGAACGCTTGGGGCTTCCGTCGGATGCTGGTAGACATGCGGGTACTTTTCTTTCGCTTGTCCTTCTATATATTGCCCAAGGCGTTTCCACGGGCAGTCTGGAGGTTGGGCGCACAGGTGGTATGCTTCCCTGGCGAGCTTGTTTTGAGGGAAGGGAAGTGGAACAAAAAGACAACAACAAAAAAACATGAACATGAGACGCTATCTGCTTTCTTCTTTTTCGCCCTCGTTTTGTTTTAAATCTGTTCTCCCACAGTCTTAGGTTTTAACATCGTGTTCAGTATACAGTCACTCGATTGCACTAGACATAAATAGCCGTACTTCAAAAGAAGAGAAGGAGTGCGAGTATATTTGAATTCTTAAAATGTTTATACGTTCTAACACTCCCCGTTGTAACTCTTCCTTGTTACAATTGTACGTATACGTGCCTCGTACATTTTGATGCAGTACTCTACGACAAGTATGTTCAAGGCTAGATACAATTTACGGTCTCGTGTGATAGTTGCGTACTGCATGTATATTATTCTAATTAATAAGCTTTATGTTGTTCTTTGGCGATCGAATCATAAAAGGGCATAACAATCTACAATACATTTCTTGAAAACAGGTGTGCTTTGCTTTTGCTTTACATCATGTATCGCACGAAATTTACTTCTACGCATGTGCCAAATAATATAAACATTTATTAAAACGTCACGCATTAAGTTTTTTGTGTTAATTCGTTTTTCATAAATATTTCAATCCGCGTTTGATAAAGCATTTTTGTGATTATTTTATGGACGTTTTGTTGTTTCTTCTTATATTTTGGTAACGTGTTTTTCTATAACAAAACTATTTGAAAGATGAAACACATTTTATAATAACACTGCAATGACAAATCTTGACTCCAGATTTCTTATTAAATTTAAAACAATCCTATTGGTAACCTATTAAAATCCGTCGGATTGCTTCTCAACCCGGCATAATGATCAAAATCACTCAACACTTCGTTCGCAATACTTGGTGGACGTTCTCAGTACAAGAACACAGCTATTTGCATAAATGCATACATAGCATGCACAGCGTATGGACCACTTGCGAGGTGCTTAAATATTTGGCGGGGTCAGACAGTTTCTTCGATCAATCGTATAATTTTGCTGGTTCTTCATATCATCCCTCAATAGGGTCATCTGGCGAGGAGGTTGCTGCTCCTGCTGCTGTGATTAGGTTTGTCAGAACAAAATGTTTAACTCAGACTACTAGGTGGTGATAGGGGGAGATGACGAAAAGGGGAAAAGGTTGGGGCAATTCTGTGTACTGTTTTTTTTTTTCAATCGGTCAACAAAGACCTGCCGATATTTTTTTTTATTTATAAAGTGTGATCACGTAGAAAGACACCTCTTTTTTAATTCAAACTTATGCACCGGTTATCGTAGTTATTGAGCTTTCGCCTCACAAATGTAAACATAGAAAGTGTTATTTTCGTGTTTTTCTTCGAGAGTTTCCTCACACATGGCGAGGCATTTTCAAAAACCTATGCCCCTGTCTTTGCTTAACATCAGATAATTGTAAAATAATTTCAATTAAAAATAAATATACAAATAAATATTTGGTTATCTTAGCTGGTAATAAATCATCAACCGCATAATCTGAGTTATCGCCGCTCAGTATTGAATGGTATAGACCGCTCTACGAACGAACAGGACTAAACCCCCGATTCACCGTCTATAACTTCATTGCCATTTTTTCTATCCCTTACTTCCCTTTGCGTTATACATTTTAATTTATAAGTTGTTTCTAAGTTCCTTGAACTTTACGTTTGGCGCGGAGAATGCGTATTGGAAGATTTCCCTAAACACTGTCGCAGCAGTGATATTAAAGTTTTGCGCCTAGTTGAGACTCTTTCCTAGGGGGTTAAAGGAGCAAAGCACTGCTTCCTGGAACTGACGCCAATCCGAGAAACTGCACGTTTAACCAGCAAACGGCATACCAAAACTACTGACACAGGCACGGAGAGGGGTGAAGGGAGGGCACAGGGACGGATTTATTTGACACCGCCACGGTAGAGAACTGAAAAGTTACATGGGTGGTGGCGTGCGAAGAAATGTCGTTCCGTATGCGAGAAAATAAAACAAAAAAAATTAGACAAGCTAGGAACCAAATAAGGGTAGGCTTATTCGATGCTCTGGATCTAGAGTAAGTTTTCGTATCGTGTATTTGAGTGAACGCGAGCAGTGTGCGTTTGCTTTAGCGTTGCGTGCTCCACAGTGCTCGGGCGCAAAAAACATAAAACTTCTTTCTTGGATTGGAGCATGGCGACGACAAGCGTGCGTAGCGCGCACCATGCAACGCTAAAGCAAACGCACAGCGCCTACATTTTGCTCCCATATCGCGATACTAAATCCCTTTTATCACATCTTAAGAAATAGAGGAGGTGGAGAGTCCCGAGCGCTTTTCTATTTCTCCATGGCCAATGAGGGTGCAGCATTAGCTGACAAATAGGGCATAGAAGAAGTCCCGAAGCAAGAAAGAAAAGCCTTAAACTTCACGTTCTACTTTTTTTTTAACTCTGTGACTACAAGTTGTCTAATGATGATTGAAAACCTGAGACTGTGGTTTGAAAAACGAAAACACGTAAAGTAGAAAGAAAAATGGACAGATTGTCTGTCCCTTTTTCTTCCTACTTTGCGAGTTTCCGTTTTTCAAACCAGTCTCGGGTTTTCAATCATGATGCATATTAACTTACACCAGCTCGCCTGCACTTTAACCGTTTTTTCACTACAAGTTGTGTTTTTCTTGATGTTATGAACATTTTATTTACATTTATATACATATTTATTTTTAAGAGCCAGAAAACGATGAAGGGTCACAGTCACCTATTGAAAATATGTTTCATTGTATCTTCTTCGAATTTCGAGCCTTCGAATTTCGAGTATCAAGGTTTGTGTTCACTTTTTTTTATAGTGTACCGATACAATTTTTGTAATGTTTTATGCTACACTCTTTCATTTTTCAGATTCAACTATGTTTTCTGCGAAAGTATTTAGTGTCCCAGCAATAACAGCGCGAGTCCAGTTTGCAAACCCTCGTAAGTTTACGCCGAGAGCTCGTCCGGGGTTACGATGTCTCTGGCTTGCTCCCGACGATAGTAAAATCCCCTCGGAGGTGTTTCACGTTTCTCCAGGACGAACGACAAAGTATCCACCCCTTTGAGTTTTCGGGCGGCATATTTATGTACAAAAGCACGAAAGGTTTTATAAAACATATTTTTCCGAAAAAAAAAAAACACCTTTGCCATTACTACACCTGCTTTCTGGGGACGCACGTGGTTGTAAAATATTTCTTTCAGTCAAGTTTCCAGATTCTCGACAGCGACACGGCAGCAATCCGGCTTGCCTCTCGAAAATTAGAAAAGAGAAAGCCAAAAATGTTATTTCTTTATATAACCGACTGCCAAAGAAACGCCGTGTGTGGCGTGTCTCGAGCTTCTCAGTGTATTCTCAGAACCAATCCAATTACGCCATTAGCCTATAGAAAAGTCTGTTTCGAGGGAACAGCGCACAGAAACGTAGGACCAGGAGGAAGAAACACACAGACACCGTCCTGTCTTTGTGTTTCTTCGTCCTGGTCCTACCTTTTTTTCGCGTTGTTCCCACCAAACAGTATGTACCACCAACTAGCCAACTACATGCCTTGTTACAAGAAAGTCGTAGAACAAATGAAGTCAAAAGCGCGACCATAAAACGTCACACCCAGCGTTTCTTAGACTGTCAGTGACTCTAAGAAAACCGGTGCTTTCGCTTACCCGCAAAGCACTCCGGAGACTCGATCCCTGCTTTTTCTGGAGGGATCTCGGCGATGGACGAGGCTGAAAGTATGTTTAGAACAGCTAACAAAATGGTCCGCCCGCGTTGTGGAACTAGGCACGACGTAAGTACTCGAAGTGCGATGCACAGTGTCACTTTGGGGACTGTTTGCTGTAGGTCTAAAACATACTGCCGCGCGCATGGCCGAAAATCGACTCCATACTTTCTAGAAGATTCCCCTTCACTCGTACCCTTAAAGGTCGGCAATTCCGAAATACCGAATGTAATAGATAGGGAGACCAACATGACCTTGCCGAGTCAGTTTCCCAATTATTCTTATTTTGTTTTGGGCATAAATTTGCTTCATTAGACGTTTATTTGTTCCTGTTTATTTATTGTTTTTTTTTGGTCACTACCCGTGAAAATATGTGTACATATGTACAGCCGTATATATATGTATTTATTTATTTTTGTAGATGTGTGTACGTGTATAATTTCATAATAAAACTACACTCTACGCAAATCTTTTTTTTTTGCTTTAAAGGGATGTTGAGCCAAACTTTGGAGCTCACAATACACAGCTGGAGTGATATGCAGGACACTGCAAATCTCAAAAACATCAATCAAACAGAGATATCTCTAACGGATGCCCGTATTTTTGGAAAAGACGTGCGCGCTTGATCGCGGCTGATGAGGACGGCGAAACATGGGACGTCTCGATTCTCATACCCTTTCCTCTTGGCTTCGTCTTCTTGAGCAGCTGAACCGAAGCTAGGAGGAGAGAAGATACCCATCTTTTCCTCATTCTCAACTGTTCGAAGAGAACCGTGCCGTCACATTGCTCGCTTGATCGAGCTCCTTCTTTTCCAAAAATACGGCCACCCGTTTGAGATAATGATGTCTGTATTATGTTCAGGAGGTCATTGAGTCCCGTTTAACGTTCCCGTGGACTTATTTTTTCGGAATCCAAATTTTGATTCAGCATTCCTTTAAGAAGCGAGAAAGAGATTCTCCAAGCGGACTAGACCAAAAGCTGGCACAGATTATAATATTTATCATTAGAACAGCTTACATTTCATGACAACCCGAGTTAACGAGCCAGCTGCTTGTAAAGTGCTCACTGCCGCAGTTATAGCCTTAGTGTGGGGAAGCCATTCTCAATGCGGAAAGCCACTGGTGGTTTGTGGCAATTCAAGCACACCGTTTACGTCGTTTTTTTTTTTTTTCACCGTTTCGGTAAACACATTTTGATATTTTCGTATACCTTCTCAAGTTTTCACCTTTTTGTTATTTTAGAGCGCAGCTCTTAGGCGCCCGTTACCAGCTTGAGCAGAGTCGCCGTCGGCATAACCGCGCGTTGCATTATGGGACGTTTCCCACAGTGACCTTACTCGTGACGTCACCGCGCGTTGCATTGTGGGTAAATTTACCCGCTACATTTAGCGAAAAAATAACCCCGCTAAATTAGCGGAAAAAAATTCCATGCTAGATTTAGTGAAAATATTTCCCTCTAAATTTAGCAGAAAGAATTCCCGCTAAATTTAGCGAAAAACACTCCCGCTTTATTCAGGGGGGGGGGAATTTTCCGCTAAATAGCAGGGGAGCAGGAGAGAAGGAGGGGAGGGTAAGGATGAGGAGGAGGGGCATACCCTTCTCTTGGTTCCTTCCCCTCCTTCTCCTTAAGAGCTGCGCTCTAATTCGGCGTTGCAAAGGATTGTGTACGTCTTTTTTAGAGCGCAGCTCTTAGGCGCCCGTTTCCGGCTTGAGCGGCGTCGGCGTCGCCGTCGTCGTCGCCGTCGCCGCCGCCGTCGCCATCGGCGTCGCCGTCGGCGTAACCGCGCAGTGCATGATGGGTAAATTTTCCCACTAAATTTAGCGGAAAACTTTTCCGCTAAATCTAGCGGAAATTTTCCCCGCTAAATCTAGCGGAAAATTTTACCCGCTTAATCTAGCGGAAATCTTTACCCGCTAAATTTGGCAGAAACATTTTCCCCGCTAGATTTAGAGGAAAATTTTACCTGCTAGATTTAGCGGAAAATATTCTCCGCTAGATGTAGCGAAAAATTTTCCCGCTAGATTTAGCGGAAAACTTTCCCAGCTAGATTTAACGGAAAAAATTCCCGGTAAATCAAGCGGAAAATTTTTCCGGCTAAATCTAGCGGAAAAAGTTCCCCGCTAAATTTAGCGGAGAAATTTTTCCGCTAAATTTAGCGGAAAGTTTTCCCCTAAATGCGGGTGAGCAGGAGAGGAGGATGGGTCATAGCCCCCTCTCCGTACTCTCCCTCCTCCTCCTCAAGAGCTGCGCTCCACTCCGGCGTTACACGGAGTTGTAAACGGCTTTCATTTTTTTCTAAATTTTCTTACAATATTTTTTTTTATTTTTAGCTTCTTGTTCTGCTTAAAATGTTGGAAGTCAGTTTAAACAAACGAACAAGTGAGATAAGCAGATAGGATGTCTTCATTTGGGGTACCAGTTCGCCTGCCTCTTGCACAGGGGCTGATGATGTTAGAACGCCGAGCTCTTATTGACTGATTGAAAGAAAAATAGACATCTAGCATTGAGGTCTACCCACTATCCTTTGAGTCAAAGACAATCAGAGACCGGCGGCGTCTTGACGTCACCGCCCCTACCGCGCAAGAAGGCGACGACTTTCTCTCCGCATTCATTAAATCCTGCCTTAGAGCAGCATTCACTTTTTATTGTGTGCCACTACAAAGCCAGAAGTAGATAAGACATATATATCTAAGAATTTATGTGCTATAATAAGGCAGAACTATAATAAGGCAAAAACAAACTGGTAACAAAATAATTATTAATAGTAATAAACTTTATAGGACGGGTACAGCAGTAGCACCGTAGAATTCCAACAGTCCCCTTTTTGAAGGTCCGCGGAACCGCGTTTAGTAATGTTGATCATGCGGTGCGGTACAAAAGATGATGCAAATATGTGTGGGGTGTGAATTAGGGTTGGCAAGTAGTGTACAACTGCATTTATTCTCACATATCCGGCAAAATTGGGAATCGAACTATCATGATGCCCAGGTTATTGTTCTCTTACCGAAGCTGTGAATCAGTCGAAGCGGACCGCGTACTACAAAATCTGCACATACTTCCCACGAAAAGCACTCACGTAAACACTCAATGACCGCACTAGATCGGCGCCATATAGGTAACTTTCACTTCCACCGTCGTGCACACACACTCCGACAATCGACTACACCCTGCACTCAACTCCGTCTCTGGAAAGAAATCACCGGTCGACCAGGCGAGGCGAACGCCCTCACAAAAGTCACGAATAGGTGGTGTTCGGCCCCGGTGTCCCGAATGGGGACACCTCTTCCACGCCTCATTCACAACGTCGCACGACGTCCGGTGCTTCCGCCGTCATCTCCTGCGCCGTGATGAACTGGCTATATTGCCTGTTCCCTATAACTTTCTCATGTCTCTCAGTATTCTCCTCCCCTGGTGCCCACCGTCTTCCTTGTCATACGACTTTTCTATGATGTTTACGAAAATAAGGAATGTCTATTTGCGCGACTGAAATATAGGGGAGAGCGGGAAATGCCCATTTAGGGGAAAAAAGAAAATAAGTTTATCCTTTTTTACTTTGTGTGGTTCAGTGTTTACTAGACTGATAGTTGCGAGTTGGTGCTTTTGGTGCTGCTACCCGCACCTAAAATTTGTTATTTATTCGGTTACTGTACCTTTCGTATGTACGACCGTGTACAGAAACATTCGTCGAGTAAGTGTTCGGTTTAAACAGTTTTGTTTCGAATGTACGTCAGCTAATATTTTTTGATGCAAATTGATGTTTTGAGTGCTTGTTACATTGTATGGGCTCACTGATGAGATTTTAATATTCTAGAGTACTCTAGAGTACTCTAGAAATGTTCAGCATTGTATATTGAATACTTTTAAAGTGGCTTCACCCACAATTTGTTTGTTGCCTTTTTCTTGCAGATGCCGCTGATGTTTTTCGGAACAAACGAATTGGTCCCAGCTGCGCATTGTCATGTTTTTTTGGGACCACTGAAGAAGAGACTGCCAGAGAACACCCTACTCTATTCGGTACCCAGAACCCTTGAGAAATCATGCGCGTGGTGGCCATCGCTTAGGGCTCTAAACACAAATAGAACGCCTTTCGGAAGCCACGACGCGATCGAGATTCGGGACCGCTAGTCCTCGCAAGGAGAAACACCGGCGTGCTCGTGTGTGCGAGTGCGTTTGTCGGCAGTTGTGTTTCAGCTCAAGCGGCAAGAGCGTCAATACCTTGCATCAGACACCGCAGTTTGGCAACAGCGGCTACGGTTGCATCATCAGCACCTCGCTAAAAAAATACAAAGGGCGATTTATCAGCTGCCCCCGCATCTGGAACATCTCGGGAACATTCGAACTCCTGGAGAAGGCTCCTCTTTCTCAGAGGGCCTTCTCTAATCAAAATGGCTATATGACATGAGCTTAGGGAGCCCAAAGACGCCGATTGAACTGTATATTCACTTTACATATATGTTCTACTTCAGTAATCTCACAACAGGTATGTTTCTTCGGTGCTATGCAATGAGTGAGTCACAGCCCCCCTCCTGGTTTCGCACCTGAGATCGTCCCCCTGCCAGTCGCAACAACTGGCGGCAGCGGTTAGATCGGGGTGAAAGAAAGATGATTACGGTCGATCATCCCAATTTGATGAAACCTTATGTGGAAAGAAAAGAGGTGATCCACCTGACTTGGAACATCCCAGAGGACGTTCTTACGGATATTCCGAGATGAGAGTGGGAAAATGCCGTGTATGATGCACACACACCGTTACTGGCAACCAGGTGAAAGATTTGCGTTGCGCAATTGCCGAGTTCAAGGGTGTCTATTTTTATTGACCCGGCCGAACTGACCTTGTGTTTCATGGCATCGAGCTCACTGCTAACACCCCAGTCAGATCAAAAGCTTACCGGGTCTCTCGAAGACAAAGGGGCAGACTAGAGGAATATATCAGACGGATGCAGGAGGTCGGGGTAATAGAAGCCACCGTAAGTGACTACACGGCCCGTCTAATACTGGTTGAAGTTCAAGGCAAAGACTTCGTCTGTCCATCGACTATCC
The DNA here is from genome assembly GCA_037355805.1 of Ixodes ricinus. NCBI lineage: Eukaryota > Metazoa > Arthropoda > Arachnida > Ixodida > Ixodidae > Ixodes > Ixodes ricinus. Next base: position 6,788 of record JAZHYW010010920.1, on the reverse strand, counting down.
AAAACTAAATTCGATTACTTTGAATAGAACATACCTCATCCCTAACATTCAGGACAAAGGGGAAAGTGTGAGCTCTGCTAGTTACATCTCCACGCTAGATACGAATTGCGGGTACTAGAGGTGTCCCTTACAGAACGATCAAGCAGGCACGCAGAATTCATCCCACCTCTTGCGACGTTTCGTCCACTAATGCTCAGTATTGAACTCAAGAACGCTCCGTTTTGTTACAAGGCTCATGGAAAATGTCCTTCGTAGAACAAAAGGGTTTGCACTGCCATATTTGGATGATAGAACGATCTTTCGGAGACACGGCAGGATCACCCTTCACACTTGTGGTAAGTATTATGTAGGCTACGTTATGCAGGGCTTACCGTAAAATCCGAGAAATGCCTACTGGGGAAAAACAGAGGTCACCTACACAGGTGGCTTAATTGGACAGGGGAGTCTCCGGCTTTCAGAGATAAGAGTAACCGTCATAGAGATATACCCAACACCAGAGACCGAGACGCAGGTTCGCTCCTTCCAGTGCTTGACATGGTATTAACAACGCTATGTCCAGAATGACTCTAAGATAGATAGTCCACTTACTGAATGTCCGGAAAAGCTCGAACCTAGCAAGGTCGTATCGGACGAGAGAAAGAAAAAGGATTTCCAAAGACTGAAGAATGGGCTCCAACAGCAGACGGTGCCGAGAGCACCTGACCACGCTCAGCCGTTTTGCGTCCAGTGTGACCCGAGTGATCGGGAAATAGGCGTGTGTTGTGCCAAAAAAGAACCCGAGGAGCATCTGATCCTCTACACGAGGCGCAAGCTAAACAACACGGGAGGAGGTGTATAGCGCATTCGAAGAGGAGTGTGCTTGTCTTTTGAATGGGCCGCACAAAAACTATCCTGTTACCTGGCAAGCACTACTTTCACATTTGTGACGGATCACTGTCCCCTCACCTGACTTAATCAAATATGACCAAAAAAATGGACGACTGTTAAAACAGAGCTAGGTTCTCTGGGGAGTACAACTTCAATGTAGTTTACAAAAAAAAAGTTCAACTGAAATGCTAATGCGCTGAGTTACATGAATTGAATGGACGACGGGTTTTTCGAAGAGCTTAATACTAGCGCCATAGAGCTTGGGCTTCTACTCATTCTAACTTTTTGTTGTTCAATGTGCCAGCCATCTCGGACTTAAAAACAATTTTAATGGACACATCATAATTTTTTTCTTGACAAGCTTTGGGGGAAGTGAGCACTTGTGGGCTTCTACTCTTTGGAGCTTTGCGGTTTTGTGTTTCACGCACTTGTTGACTATTTAAGAAGTTGCAAGAACTGATGGTCTGCTGGACTCCTGGACTGATGGGAAAAGATGGCAAGCTGACGTCTTTCAGCAAGCGATTGCAGACTGCTCCACCTCAAGAACGCCTGCCGGCCGGCGAAAGAGCTAATATGTATATACAGTGCCAGCTGGACATAAAGAAAGGATTAGAGAAATATAGAAAAGCATACCCGCCGGTGGACTAGCAACTGTTTAAGAAGATCATCTTTTTCTTCATCTATACTGAGTTTCACTTCCTCCTTTTCTTTATCTACATCTACATTGCATTTAGTTTAATTGAATAACTTCTTTTTCTTCGACTTTTATTACAGAGCATCTTCGTCGTCTTTCATCTTCAGGTATGACGACGATCTTCAGGTACGTAGAATATTTTCTACTATTGTCTTACACTGAGGTAAATGATACAATCAAAGGCTACAAAAATAGCGTCATGCGTTGCTTCAAATAAAGCTGCTCGGATTTTATTTTCACTCATAAAACTCCCTTTGAACAAACGCATTAAATTCCTGGATCTATCATTACAGTTTACACCAGGGCCCGTTTTCTCGAACGCGAACCGTGGGTTAAAGTTAACTATTGTCCCTAGAAGGGGGAATTCTAGGTCACGTGACCTGCAAAGCAGGGGCGCCGAGGGAGAAGCAGTACCTACAAGCAAAATGGCCGCGACGTCGCTTGATGAGGGCTAATACAGTAGTTCTGCTTGGTTCTGCTGAACATTCATTTCGACCCGGCTGTTATATTAATGACGCGCCATCAACCTATTAGCACGTCAAGCAAAGCGGTAGTTCATAGGGACTACTAAACTAACCGACGGCAGCATTCCGCGAACGCATCACTCTTCAGCAGTCCGGGATCCAAACACATGACGGTGCACAAGCCTTGCAAGTGTTTTTATGGTGAGTAATAAAATGTTTTGCGAACAAGTGTTGGTATATATTTATACTAACACGTTTAATTTGTTACACTATGCACGCCAACTCGTGAGCAGCGATTACTTTGCGGAGAAAGGGGGTTATCCTCGATAAAGTCTTCGTTCCGGGTGAACAGCTGGGACAATGTACTGTTTTTTTGTTCGCAGTGCGCCGACAGTATGCCGACAGCATCGAGGTTTCTACATATCCCCGGTGGCCAGCAATTCAACGGTGACGAGAAGCTTAGCTTTACGCTGAAACAGTGCCGCTGCGTCTGGTTCTGACCGCGACGGTCGGTCGATGCATCCACCAATGGGAAAGGTACCTACAAGCGCGGTATACGAATCAACCTTGCCGATGTCATCTGCACAAGTCGCAGAAACGAGAAATAAACAAATACTTACCACAAAGAAAGTTGACGAGATCATCCTTTCGCTTTTTTTCGTTTTTAAAAGTGATGTTAGGATTATCTTGCGTCTTATAGCGATATGTAGCAAAACACAGGTGTGCAGGTAGAGAAACCAAAATAGCAGACGATAGTGTCCTGTCCGCAAGCGTCGATTGAAAATGGATCAAGCGTCAGCATCGGGGGTTTGTGAACAGAGGCAAAAAAATATGACATTAGACGAGAGGTTGAAGTTAATTCGGGAAGTTGGGGCAAGAAGGGAACAAATTATGGGAAAATTCGGTCCTACAGTTACTGCACACACAAGACAACAGGCGTGGCTTGACATTGCCGATGCAATGAATGAGCAGGGAGCTCAAAGGACGGTAAAACAGCTGAAAGAGGCGTGGCAAAACCTCCTTAAAAAATGCAGAAGGGTGTACAGCGCCTACAAGAAGCACGAAGGACGCACAGGTGAGTCGGAGGAATTTACATATTCCGAAAAACAAACTAGTTTTCAGTTGTTTGCTTTAAAGATGGTTGGGGGGGGGGGGGCAGGGCAGGTACACAAAAAATAAAGAGAGCCTTTTCTGACATGAAATATAACGCCGTGTTAGCATTTAATTTTTTTATGGCATGACTGATGACAGATATAAAAGTGAGTGTTGACGTGTAACTCTCCACTGCATTCCTGCCCCTGTGCTAAAACGGTAATAAAAGCAGATGAGGCCACATCTCAAAACAATTTATTGAAATTTGCTTTAACAGTGTTTTGGAAGTAACCGAGACACACATGAAACAGCAAAATGTGTGGTAGACCTGAGACAGAGGAGAGCAAAATGTTGAAAGCACACCACCTAAACTGTGCCTTTTCTGTTTTTAACATAAAACAGGTCCTGAAACTTAGGGCACAGTTGTTCATCAAACACTTTGCTGAATACCCTACACTACTGCATCCTCAAGGCACACAGAAAGCACTATGTACAAATTTGACTGCAGCACAAGTGCACGCAGTGAAGTGCATGTTGGAAGGCCAATGTTGCGAGATCGCTCCACTGCAATGTTAAGAAGTTGCATATCTGCCACACAGTATAAATTACTATGCTTTCAATTGACGTTTCATAATGCCGTTGGATTTCTGCTGTTTATATTCTAGTTTGGTAGTTGGTTATTGATCCCCCTCCACTCTGCAATGCCTCTGGGGCCCGGGTGACTACGGAATGAAAATAATGTGCATTCATTTGGTAGGTGCCGGCCCGAACCCCATGAACTGACGCCCCTAATTCAGGCAGTTCTCGACGTGATCGGCGTCGACTCGCCGAACCTGTCTGGGCTCGACGTCATTGAGGGCGACACTGAAGAGTGAGTGGATTACTTTACAAAAATCGTCATAGTGCCATACACACAATATCTAATTGGAAATCAGCACACTTTCATGTATCACTACTGCGTGATGCAGGTTAGGGATAGGGAGCCCAGGCTAGCGGACGTACTGCACTGCCTTTGGGTCACTTATGACAAGCATGTAATTATGAGTTTCTCTTCATTTTACTCATACGGCTGCATAGTTGCTCGACAAACAACCTGCAAAAAAAAAACACACACAGAAGGATATGTAGCAAAATGTGCTCATTACTAACATAACCAGACAACAGAACTACCGATATACCAAAGGCAGATATCCGAACAAAGAAGAGTTGTAGTACACTTTTTGATGGTTGAAGGAATGCAAGGTGGTGATATTTAGTTCTAACCTCTTAACCAACAGGTGCAACATATAAGGTACAATATGTTTCCTTCAAAAAAAAAAGGTATAACCCTGTTGTTATGCATGATATTAGATGGGTTGTTGAATGAGTGAACAAACTCATCGTTTATGCTGTGACGAACTTGTGGGGAACGCAAAAAGGAAAGAGGTAGCATTGCTGGCATCAGTTATCGGTTTAACAGCAGGATCGAAAGCCATAGCGAGATTGACTCTATACATAGCCAAGCGAAGTCTTTTTTGTAGCATCGTGGATTTCGTAAACAACCAGACTAGAATGTTTGGTTTCACAACATCCTTAGGTCAAATAAACGGCAAGGTTAAGAAATTTATAAGGAAGCTAAAGGTAATGAAATACTGAAAGTTGCAACCGGTGCAAGGAATATTACCGTAATATCCCGAGAGACGACCCATCCCCAAAAGATAGCCCATCCTGATTTGTAGCAGGACTTTCTATTTTCCAATGCCTCAAGTTGAACTACGTTGTGAACACCGAATGTTAGCCTACCCCTTATTTTTACCTAATGTGCTCTCAGTTTTGGGTGGGCAATTTCTCGGGATGTTACGGTGGGCATGGACTTCTGCATGAGTACCATGTGTGTGGTCCACTCGGAGATGCTTGAAGTATTAGAGAGTTTCTGCTCTACAGTTAAGTACACTGTGGCAAAATGCCAGCAACATGTCGGGGTTACAAACACTGTATGTTCTACGTATGTTGCCTGCACACTTGTAATAACTACAGCAAATCACTTTCTGCATATCCATTTGTCACAGCGACAGTTTGAGGCAAACTGCAGCGCCGCAGCCTCGGGCGTCAGGAAGCGGCCAAAGGGTGGAAGCAGCAGAAGAGTGGGCAGCAGCTCCCCGTGTCTTGCAGACAAGACGTTGGTGCCGGGAAGCTGCGCAGAGATACCAGCAGCAGGCTGAGGAGCAGCAGCGGATGGAGGCGGAGAACCTCCTGTTGGATAGGGAGGCAACAAAAAGAGCTATAGATGCCTCCAATGCGCAAATCGCTGCAGCAGATGCTGCTAAACAGTATTACACTGAAATGTTAAGGCTACAAACCTTGCAGGCTGAACTGCAAATTGAGCTATTGAAAAAGCAATTGGGAAAGGAGTAATCAGAACAGACCGAGGGGGGGGGGGACATTAAGTTCTATGATTTCTTTTTTTTTTTAGATTGACGAAGCAAGGGCGGATATGAAATAATAAAGTACATTTTGAAATGCAAGGGTTTGTGGAAACCTCAGTATGTTATGGGGTAGTCGTCCCTGGAGAGAAACTGATTTATCAGAGGGTGCGCTCGACCCTATACGACAGCTAGTAAGATGGCACAATTAATTTTAACAAATAATGAAATATTTTTATTGCCTCCCCAGTATTCCAGAGGACCACATTGCTATCCGACACCAGCGCCAATCTAACCACTGAGTTTCCATACATGTGCGCAAGCCTGTCGACACGTCCAAAACATCATTGTTGGGCACTAAGGAAAGAAGCTTAGCGATTCGACCCTGCACAAAACAAAACAGCAAGTAAGCAAATAACCTAGGAAGTGCTTCGCGGCGCGAACAGTGATTATGCGTTTAAATGCATGGTTACTGGTGTGACCACTTGGTGTGCCTGATTTGTTCGTGGAGAGTGTGTCGCGGAATTTACACCGTTCAGGAACTCTGTACTCTCTTTGTTCACTTCCCAAAGTAAACAGGCATTACCATACTGCAACGTTGTTCGACAGCGATTTTATGCACTCTTTACTATTTTACTAAGTGAAATAACCAATGACAGAATTGTTCCTCTTAGGTACAGTCGGCACGGAATGAAACGCGAGCAAGGAGCGCATGGTTTTCGTCCCACGTTGAGTCACCTAGAGACGCAACACCGAAAGTTTGGATGCACTGAGCAAGAGTCTAACACATCGAAGGAGGAGCCATCTTCTTGCAGCTCCCATCTGGTTCAGGTGGTGCAGCATCTAGCGAAAACCATGCACCCACTGTTCGCGTTTCATTCGTGCCGACTGTACATGACCCATTAGTTGCTGTTATAATCAGGCCATTACTGTGACGCATACAGGTTGACTCCTCTCACTTGTAGAATACTTTTGAATATGGTAGTAATGGTGCCAACTTATAGGACAGAGGCACAATAAAATGAAACGGTATTATTTTTAAGGCTATTATTTTGCTCACCCCTAAAATTACTCGCACTGAGGGCATTGATGTTTGCGTAGCTTGTAGTACGAAGACAAGCACGATGACCAACACGCAGAAGCGGGCCCAAGCTTTTCGCGTAAAAGCCGCACGCACTGTCGCCCGAGACACACAATAGCAATATATTGCAGGACTTTTGCGTACGTGGTTCCATGGGTCATGCAGCAATTGCACTGTTAAACGCAGTT
>JAZHYW010010919.1:0-154934 GCA_037355805.1 Ixodes ricinus | reverse complement strand
GCGGAACCGGACCAAGGAGAAGGAAACGCCGCTCCGCCCCGGCCTGTCCCGCGGGGAAGTCCCCCTCCCAGAGGTGTCGAGAAACTCGAGTGCGAGCTGCCACCTTTCCCTTTTTTTCGGGTGGAACAGCGGAAGCGTGGCCGAAGGATAAGAAGACGGAAGGAAGTGAAGACCAGGTCCCTGTAACTCTCTATCTCTCTCTCTCTCTCTCTACCTCGGTGTCGTTCTAAACACGAGCCATGCAGAGAGTGTGTCCTACCGTTTCGTTTCGTCCGTGTCGTCGTCTTAGTTTTCGTTCCCCCATTGCCGCGGAAACAAGGTAACGCTCTTTCTTCGAAGACCGCCGCGACTATACAACAACCACTACCGCAGTAACCATCGCCACCGAGAAACGTTGCACGGACATCCGTTCCCCAACGTCGGCGAGGGTTCGTGGGAGGGAAAAGGATAGGGGAAGGGATAAAAAAAAACTCTGCCATTTACTACTCCGTGTATTGAATATACTCCTGATCCTGCCAGTGCCAAGACTATTTCCGTGGGACATCTTTTTCTCGGGTTCTTATTCCACTCTCGCTCGTACGTTTGTGATTTTTTTCTTACGCCGCAGCTTGGGGAGACTTTTTGGTTTCGATCTCGCGCAGAGTCGCGGTGCAGCGTCGTCGTTTGCGGTTGTGCGCTCGGGTGCTCGGACGAGACGGGGGTGATTGCAGCTTTGTTTACGCTTCGTCTCGGCTCTCGCGCTCGTCCTCTTGCTGGCAGACCCTCACAGATCATTGCTCAAGACGCATTTTCGATCGTTCCCCGTCGCCGTGGTAAGGACTCCTTTACGCAAAGCAAGCGGTTCCTTTTCGACGACGCGTCCGTTTTGTTGTCACCGGAGCGTGAAGTCGACCTGTACGACGGCGTTTACAACGCCCCAAAACGTCGGAGAGGGTCGCAGAGCGTTGCGGCAACGACATCGACGCCTTGTCGTAAAGGGACTGCGATAAAGTAACGCTTTGTCGGACACTCCTTTCGTGGTTGCAGGAATGTGTACTATTCGAAGTGTGCTCTTCTTTTTCCCTCGTCATTCCACCGCGTCCCGGCAATTTCCAATGCCGCTGGGCTCTTTGCAAAAGAAAGACGTCCTGGGTTGCCGTTTTCTTTTCTCATCGTTTTTGTTGTTTTCTTAAAGCCATGTGCACGCGACGATGCAGTGCTACTTAATGAGACGTGACCGGTATGGTCTTACACGGCGCATCGGTTAGTACGTATGTGAACAGTTCTCGAGTGTAAGCATACCCCCGCATTTTTGGACAGTATTTAAAGAAAGTTTTTACGAGATAGTTTTGACTGTTCTCTTTTTTAGTTGTTTTTAGCGGCGTTTTGAGGACGTCAAGCGTACATTGATTCCTCCCCCACTGTACAGCCCCGTGTGTTACGCCCGTTGTAATTTTACTGCACCCCCTTTATTTGTCCCCAACCTCGTGTATGTGCAAGCCCATCACCACATTCCATTCTCAGATTTTAGTGATTTTTAGTGAGGAGGTTATTTTTGTGTCGTGGGTCAAATCAAAACCCCCTTTTTTTCATTTGTGCAGTGAAATAGGCAGCCATTTTTCTTTTTCTTAATTGCATCGCTTTTTAATTTTCTTCCGAGATGACTAGTGTGCATTCTGGTGTGTGTAAAATGTATCCAGTATGAATTGTAACTTCTGGAATAAAGGTGATTTTGAGGACCAATATAATGCGGTTTCGTCATGTCCCAGCAACCTGTTGTGGATTGACCAGAGAGATGGGGACTCCGTCCTAGTCAGTCACTGAAGAATTGACAATGGCACCATGAAAGACAGTAAAGCTGTGAAGCATGAGCTAGCACATGCTCCATGCTTTGAACGGTCCCTCCCTAGCATTGTGCACAAGAAAAACATCAAAAGAAATACTGCAGTTGCACAAAATTAAATTCAGTTCGTTTCTGCCCGCATATTTCACATTTTAAGTGTTTTCCAGTCGGCAAGCCAGAATAAAGAAAAGATGTGCGTGGGTGGTTGAACATTGCAGGGCAGCTGTCGCAGCCCTCTGTTGAGGGGTAACACTATTACCTTGAGTCCAGATGGAGCCAACGCTACGACCTGATGGAATCAATCAGTCAGCGTCAGAAGCATGCCATCATGGCGTTCATCATCTACGTGTTTTATCACCACTAAACCAATCAAAAACAAAAAACCTAGTGACTTGCACTTTTGATGTTGCTAAATTGGTCCCATTGCCTCGTAGGTAGCGTAGCGTCGGCTGCGCCTGGACTTAAGCTGAAACGTAGTAGGAAAAACGCCTCCCAAATTTTGAATCGTGGACAGAAACAAAACTTGGCTCGTTCGTAGTTCAGGTCCCTCTTGATAAGTGAAAGCTTGGCCCACCGATCAATCGTTTGCAACCATTTTGATGCCACAGAGCCAACCGAAGTCTGGTGCATCTGGTCAACAGCCAACCACGGGGAAGTGGGAAGTATGCCGGTTAGCATTACCCTACCTCAAGGTCCAGTTCCATCTCGGTTGCAAAGATGGGTCTCCATCTTGATGTGTGTGCTGCTACCTTTTTGGAATTGGATGGATCTCACAAAAATGTCTACAGTCTCTTTGGAACGTACAAGCGAAAATGCTCGGCCTTTGTGATTGTGTTCAAGGTTACTCGCAAGAAACTGTGTGCATCCTCGGCTTCACCTTGATGCTGGGTCAGAAGTGCACATGATGCCGCCACTGAACATCAGCGAGCAAAAAAGATTGGCAGTTTAAGTGTTCTGTGAATGCTCCTTTATCTGCAGCCTCTCAACACAATTTATGCTTTGCAACTCCTGCAAGTATTACTACAATCGTGGTGCAAACATGCGAGGCATGTTTCAAGAGACTACTGCAAGAATAATGTGGCACTTTGATAGCTTAGTTTGGTACATCATGCCGCTATGTTCTTGCTCAGAACATGCATCTCGTGCGATGACAAACTCCTCTATTTCGAAATAAACCTACTATTGAAATCTAGGGTCTTAAGTCGCCTTATAAGCGTTGCATAAAATAGCGGTTATAATTCTGCTGACGTACTATACCCACATCCTAGGAGGGTATCATTTGGAAATTTTTTTTGTGACGTGTGCCTTGGTGCTGAGCATTTTTAAAAAATAAAACTGAAGCAACGCCCTGAAAGTTGGGGACTGCTGCCTACTTACGAGACCTTGCAGTCCTTTTTTTTTCTTGTTTTGTCGTAGAATCGTCCTTTCTTCTATCATTGTACTTTTCTTCTTTGAGAAATTACCTTCTTGGCTATTAACTAAAATTTCCTCGATTACTTTGTTTTAGACCCTTTCCTTCTCTTCATCCGCATTCCAGCGATTGGTATAAAAAGTTCCCCAGAGATCTTCCAAAGGACGGCAGCATTTCAGTTGCCATTCAAACAATATCCCTGCCTTACATCACCGGCGAAAGAATCGCAGAGACGCTCGCTCGATGCATTGGTCAAAAGTTTTTATTCTCACGGTTCTTCAGCACTTTTATATCAACCAAAAACAAACGATAGACTTTGTACTTTTTTTTCAACCCACTGGACAAGTTTTTTTGTTTGTTTTTTTCCATTTCTTTTCGCAGCAACTGTTTGATCCGGGAAGCACAAACTTTCTTCAGACGTGAAAATAAAATGCAAGGGATCTTCCCCCTGTCAATATGACAAGTGGCGACCAGTGGGGGGGGGGGGGGGGAGGGGGGGCAAACGACTGGAGATTGAAAGTGTGTGCAGCAATGTTTGCTCGTAAAACCCGCGTGCTACCCAAAAGCACCGGTTCATTATGTTATTGTCGGCGTTATTACTTTCATTGGCAATCTCCGGAAGATGTCACGCGCACCGAAAAACACGAGGCAAGAAAAAGGTAATCGGCCAGACGATTTTTTTTTCTCTTTTCTTTCATTTCTTTGTCCGCAAAACAACCAAACCATTTTTTTTTTCTTCAAATTTTGGCACTACAGCGGCTTTCACGGCGAAAAGAAAGATGGAAAAAAAATACATAGGTTAAGCTTATCACAGATACGTGGACGACAATTTCCGGTAGTGAGAAATGACGTGTTGAGAAACGTTTTTCTTCTTCCGAAGGCATCTCTTGGGGACGAGGCGGCAGATGGCAGGAAGAATGTTAGCAGGAAAATAAAATAACCGCAATAAGGAGAGAAAGACTCGAGGCATTAGAGGGGGAGGAGAAACGGCTCCCAGATTGGTGTCTTAAGGACATGGAAAAAAAGGGGGGGGGGGGGGTTGGGGAAGTAACACGAGAAAAGAAGTGGCGGTGGTGTGGGGAAGAAAAGAAGGCACCTTTTCTAGTCCGAGACTGTTCGATGGGTGGGACAACGAGGACGACGCGGGAAACGTATATTACAAAAGATTGACGCGCGAATTTCCCCTTTCTTCTAAAAACTTTGAGGAAAGGGGGCAGGTGGAGAGAAAAAGCCGAGAATGTGAGAAATGTTATCCGCAAGCTTCCCCTCTCCGCACTCGCGTCTCCTGGGAACTCACGTCCCAGTTAACGAAAAAAAAAGGAAGAAGTGTTTTGAAGATGGAACGAGAAATGGCGTGTGATGAAATGCGCGCGTGCGTGCTCGTGATGAAGTTCGATTAAGAGACCTGGGAGCCTACCTCTTTCTTTTTTTGTAACTTTCGTTTTTTTTTGTTTTTTTTTTGGTCTGTCTTTAGGGGGATAGGGAGAGAAACATGGAGATGAAAGTAGGTAAGGCTTTTCCTTTCAAAAAACTGAAAAAGAAATGTGGGAAGAAAAAAAGGGACAGACAAAGAAGAAAAAAGAAAAAAAGACTCCATTAATTCGGCGAAATCCTTATTCGCGTCAAAGAGGCGAGACGTAAAAGAAATTGGGAGGTGGGTCGGGGGAGAAGAGCTTACAAGCCTTTTCAACAGAGCAGCGTTTCAGAGTCTACTCCGATCCAATACGACCTGCAGATCTTCGTGTTAGTTTCCATCTCTTTTTCCTTCTGCCACAATCGTTTTATTTCGTCGAAACCCGTTTCTTGAGGCAGTTCAACCGTGCCTCGCCCCGATAGACCAGAAAGCCTACTAGCACAACCTTCAAGCTCCCGAATATGATTCCCCAGCACAGACATGCGTGGCAGAAGCACCTCCCAAGGCAGCAGCGTGCACACGCTTTACTCTCCAAGCCCAGACCTAACCTTACACGCTACAATAAACACTAAGAGCGAAGAGACTAGGACAACCACCAGATCTTTGAACGACCTACACCGCACCCCACTAGGGAGCTTTACGCTAAACCACCGATCCCAGAGTAGCCTTCCGGATCGCATGGAAACGAAGCCATTGGCGCCGCCACACCGCGAGTGCCGAGTTCGTCTCCGGTGGCGCAGAAAGGTAAATGCGGGCTGCGCCGAGATTATACGAAACGGCGGCACGGCTCTGCGTCGCACGACAGCCGGACTCTCGTACTCTCAATCCGGCGGCCCTGCTGCTTCGTAACGTGCGGTACCGGAAGTGCGACCGCGCAGGCGTAGCACCACCCCAAACTGGCCGGATTAGACTCCGAAACGCCGCTCTGTCGCCGCTCGCTAAACCAACCGGGTCGGGGGAAGGGGAGTGGGGGAGATTGGCGCGGGGAAGGCTCATCAGCCGGAGAAGGTGACGGATTCGGCGGAGCCACGGAGGCTGAGAGAGCGGCCCATGCGCCTGCGCTGGGCCAGGCGAGACTCCCCAGGGGGCGAGAGGCCAAAACCAGTGGGGGCGACGGGTCCGGGGTGTCGGGGTCGTGGGAGGGCACCCTGCGCAACTCCGTGCTCCAGGCCAGCTGGTGCTGTACCAGCCGCTTCACCGCGTTGGCGCTCTCCGCAAACGCCGCCAGGTCACGCGCACTGTTGTTCCTGCAATGCGGGGTCGGAACGGTTTTGAGTTTGGACGTTACCTTGTCAAAGGTCTATACAATGTAATGAACACGAAGCAGAGAGAGTTATTTTCGAGTGTGTGTGTGTCTGACAACTGTATGTGGCATGCACTTTACACCATCACACCACTCGCGCTGGTGGTCACTCCTACTTGGTCTTGTCAAGGAGTGCCCCCCAAACATTGTGAGATTTGGGCACTTTTGTGCTATTCCTGGGACTACTGGTTGAACTCAATGGCAAAGTCTTGATTCCCTGACTCCAACCCAGACTGGGGGAGATATCGCAGATGCTACGGTTAACATTTTAAGTAGCTGGATCTCATTGCCTCGCAGCCAACGTGTTTGCGGCATTACCCGATAAGAATGAAGCGTGAACATAATTGGTCGTGCTGTGCATTTCTTAAGGGGGGCACTACTCAGAAAAAACAATTTCTGGAAAAAAAGATGATTTTGACAAACGTGATATTATTTACATCCACCAACATCCAGAGAGTATTCCCAGAAATTTTAATTAGTTTACACTGCATAGTTAATTTTTCATAAATTTTTTTCGGTCCACCAATGCTAAAGAAAAGGTTGAGGTTCGAGCACTTTGAATGCATTTTTCTCCATTTCAGTTTTTGGCTGAAATTTCACTTTAGGAAAACTATTGTTTTTGTTATTACATAACTTGGATTCACTTTTATGAGTTTTTCTGGGGTGAAATTTTAAGGGGAAGATAACTATGAGCTTGTATCTTATTTTTGTCATTTTTCATGCTCAAGAACTAAACTTTTGGACAAAGGATGGAAATCTAAAAAACAGTATTTGGGTTTCTCTGGCTTTTCTGTCATGAAAGATGGTTTAATATAGAAATATAGCTCCATAGTTATCTGCTCTGATTTGTCCTAAAGCAATATAACACATGAAAATGACAAATTTATAAGTAATTTCAGAACGATAGTTTTCCTACACAGACACGCCCACTTTCATCTTTGAACAGTTGAACTTTTTGTTTGTTCATCACCCAGGTTAACAAAATTTGGCAGAAATGTTCTTAATGTTAACAGAAACAAGCCCTGTAAATCTAATTTAAATCAAACAAGCGGTTCAAACATTCACTTTTTTGGGTAGTGTCCCCTTAAGCGGTCCGTGATAACAACAGGGACAGCACACGCCCTCCAAGGTTTGAGTGAGAGCAAAGGTTTCAGCATCTTACACGAGGAGTTCACAAGTTGAAAATTTTCCAAGTTTCATAACAACTTCAGATTTGTAACCTCATTTAAAAATCGACTGACAGTCAAGCTGTGAAGTTTGCAACGCTGGTAACGCTGGTGTGTGGCTACAAAGACAAGTGCAGGGGGCAAATGGTTCCCCAAAGGTTATGAGCGGCCATCAGATGTATGAGACACCCACATTCAACCCGAGAAATGGAAAATCTGGCAAGAACGACCGTGTCTGTGAGCAGCTAATGAGACCACAATGCAACCGCTACCCAAAAGATTGGTTACAAAGTTAAGGGCATCGGCATAATTAACCGAGTCCAATATTTCTTACACTCTTGGTAACCATGAGAGGACGGCGGTGATCAAACTGGGGACCAAAGAAAAGCCAGAAGGGCAAACTATATGTTGCAAATGTCTGAAGAGAGGGGGGCCAATTTGCTCTCGAGAAATGACCACACTATTTCAACATTGCCCGTGCAGCAAGACTCTTCACTTTGAGTGATCACTACCATTTTCGATCACTGCCGCATGCATTACGACACAGGGATTACAGGACTACACGCTCGTTCCCGCCACCCGTTTGCGTGCCACTAACAAGCCTCCTGGTGACAACAGGGACGTAGCTTCCGAAGAAGCTACTTTAGCAAAAGTTTGGCTGCTAGCAGATTCACTTCCAAGTTATTTCTACCAACTTCTTTCGATTCTGCATTTTTTATGCACCACCCACGCAAGCATGTAGAGGGAATCGTTGTGCACCAGACAGATGAAGTATTGCCAAGAGACTTAGATGAAGCCCTTTCCAAAACCTCAACAGCCAGCGGGTTCGCTTTCAGGTTCTTCCCACAACTTCGATCGCGTACGGCTAAGACAAGCTCTGAGAGCCCTCACCGGCGTATGACGGACGGCGTGTGCAGGGCGGTGGTGGGCCCGCCGTGCGCCACCCAGGGGTGCCGGAGCACCTCCTCGGCCGTGTAGCGCTTGCCGGCGTCCTTGACCAGCAGGTGGCCGATCAGGTCCTTGGCCTGCCACGAGATGGCGCCCCAGTCGCGTTCGGGGAAGTCATAGCAGCCCTCCTGGATCGAGGTGAACAGCTGGTCCTGGCAGGCCTGGCAGAACTCGCCCCGCTCCCAGCCGCACGAGGAGCCGCAGCGGCCGTAGAAGGGCGGGTAGCCGCACAGCAGGATGTACACAATCACCCCGAGGCTCCAGAGGTCGCAGCGCTTGTCGCACGTGTGCGCCTCCCCCACAAACGCCTCCACCACCTCGGGGGCCATGAACTCGGCCGAGCCGACTGGGGTCTGCAGCTCCGGGGTCGTGGGCGGTGTTGCCTCGTTGCCCGGCAACAGGACCACCCCGGAGCCCAGGTCCAGGTCGCACAGCTTCACGGGCCAGACCTGCATGGCGGCGGGGAACCACGGTTGGCACGCTCATCAACTCCCACAAAGACCTCGCTGAGGTAAAGGCTGGTTCGCACGTGCATCCTAAAGTCGCTGGATCCCAGAAAAGTAGCGCCATTGCCTTCTCCGCCTGCTAGCCGGACACAAACAAACACTAACGTGCAGACGACCAAACCCCGCAGGGCGATCGGCCAATCAATCTCGGTCACCGCAGCAATCGCCATTTTGGTCCACTCCAGTCTTTGAAAGGGTTGTTCAGAACCTGTCGCACCGAGATCGCTATGGAGCATCGTCGTACTGGATACGCTCCTCGCTAATATGGGCGTCTCTGGTGCTGCGCATGCAATCCACCTATTTACCGCGCTTATCTTCGCGGATCTCTTACAGTTATATTGTTCTTGCTTGTTTCAAGACAGAGAAATTATCTTTCGGTGCTGCCAAGCACCGACGCTGCATGGGGTGGCGGTACGAAGATGTGCGCTTGTTTTGCCAGTGTGTGGATAACGAAATCTTGGTATTCAAGAAACGTCTCTATAGAGCTATCCGCCACCAGCAAATTCTGATCAGCTCACAAAGAATAGACGAGGTCGAGGAGAAGCTCCTCATTCCATGAACCAAAATGGCGACCAAACGGGGAGCTTGGCGCCACTTTCCCAGGATCCAACGACATTAGTGCGTCCCAGTGCCGAGAGAAGTTAGCAGTACATCGGCGCTACTGTCAATACTGACTCGGCTTTCATTGAGACAATGCCTTGTGTCATTCTAATCCTTTTCTTCAAATTTGGATTCTTGTTATTCTCCACCCAGTTTCGGGTCGTTTAAAACAATTATAAATCTACACCAGCTCATCTGCGCCATCGCCGACTTATCAGCCTGGAGCTAGTGCTGTTCCAGGAGGAACCCACCATTAAATTGCAAACACTCTCCATGGTTTGAGTTGCTCTTAAATCTAGGCATTCCGCGTGTTCAGCCGAGTGCCTAGATTTAAGAGAGGGATCGAGCAACTCAAACCATGGAGCGCATTTGCAATTCAATGGTGGCTGCCTCCTGCACCGATTGGCTGCAAGTGCGCATGCAATGCAACATGGCCTGGCGAAAAGGAAAGCAAGTAGAGGTGCAGAGACACCTACAGAGGCTTTCGTCGCCCCTCGCAGCTCGGAACTGCAAATGAGGCCCAAGAACCACGTAACCCCGATGGAGCAGTGGGAGACGCCCGGTAATCTAGGCACACTATACTACATTGTATAATACTGGAGAAGTGCCCACCCCACTTTCACTGAAAACAAGGTTACCCAGACATGGGTGCTTGTCCAGTCAAATCGGTAAAAACAAAGATCGTGGTCAAGCTCTGAAGGCAGGCTAAACGGAATAGGAGAAACGTACCACATTTAATTTCGCACGATATCGCCGCCGTCAGCCTCATGGCCGCCACAACAAGGCGAATGTTTGCGGCCGATGGCGGCGCTTTGGAGGGGACGGGCACTTAACTTGTAGTTTGCACAATCCCCAAGTTTGGGAAATGTTAATAGTGGGAGCTTTTTACGAAGTGGGCGCTTCGACGGTATTCAACGACAGTCGGCGACGGGTTAAGAGTTTGGGGAAGCTCCTCCCACCTCTTTCCACTTCAGGAGAGCGAACAAGTCGCCTCCTCTCCAGCGTTCGCTCTGCCAAAGTGGAAAGAGGTGGAAGGAGCTTCCCCTCTACTCCTAACGTAGCTATCACTGACTGTAGTGTTAGGCGGTTTACAAAGACCCCAGTGCACTCGGACGGTCGAGTGCAAATGTGCAAACCAGCCTTTACTGGCGTAGCTCACAATTAGTGGCTTTAACCTGGACATTGGAGACCCACCTGATCGTTGCTGGGACACAGGATGTTCTCCGGCTTGAGGTCTCGGTGCGCGATGCCCTTGGCGTGGAGGAAGCGCAGGGCCTCAGCCACGTCCCTCACCACCCGGCTCGCCTCGTGCTCCGTGAACTGCACCCGCTGCTCGATGTGGCGCAGCAGGGGCCCTCCCCTCATCAACTCAAACACCAGGTAGAACCTGCAAGCACCCAGACACGGCAAACCTCAGGTCGTATATATAACAGCGGTCGTTCAAATGAACTAGAAGCCGTGTTTGAGACTTGTGGTTGTTTTGTCCATGGTTTTATTGGTCCGTGTTTCTGGTTACTATGGAAGATCTTCACTAGCTTGCCTGTGTTTTTACCCTTTCTTCGAGCTTTAACAGTTTCGTGGGAACTTGGCAGTTATAAGGGCTATACTAAAACTCATCTCTTCTTGTTTGAATAGACCTAAATAAGCGAGACGTATCTGGGAACTTTCACAGTAGTAGAAATTCTATCATCTATATTTTTTTATACGGGTAAGCCCCACCCAACACTTCAAAAAACTTATGAAGAATACTAGCTCGAGAAAATTTAGGGACGTGCACAATACAGACGTCGCAAGTAGTAGCCGAGAAATGCAAGAACAATCAGGATAATTTAGTCTCACGCCTAAATATGATAATTACATTCACGGTAACCTGACCCAGGTGTCTTAAATATGCCCCTAATATAAGTGATGGGTGGTGTATCTGTTAAAAGCTGTGCTTGTTCAAAAGGCCTTGTCAACTCTCATTCATAGAATCTGGATTGAAAATAGGAAACAACTGCAGAAAACGACATGACAAACGATAGCGGGTATGCATGCCATGAACAGCCTATATGCAGATGCCGCTGGCCTTTATCAGAACTGAGAGAAGTCGCTGAAAAGATAATCTTCAGTACACACACCTGTGGACAGTGTGCACAGATAAAGAAAGGCCAAAGTTTTGTGTAACATCATTTACACCCTCCCATCCCTAATGGTCTAGCTTCGGACTATGACCACGAAGACTCCACGAATGACAGTACTACATATCTGTAACTGCTGGCACCCTGCCCACTGTTCCTCGATTGAGTTACAAAGCCAACAATATGGGGAACTGCTTCTATAAACTTCCATTGTTCACGAGTCCAAACACGATAATCTCGGTAGTTTATCATTATCAAAATTGTCACTGCAGTTCGCATCCGACCGAGGGTTTCTCACCTGTTTTCATCTTCGAGGAATTCAATCAGCTGGATGATGTTCTTGTGGCCTGAACAGTGATGGAATGTCTCCACTTCCCTGAATACACGAGCCCTGCTATGTCCTGGGCCTTTCTCTACGATCTGTCAAATAAGCAGAAACGAAAAAGAAAAAAAAAAACACTGAGCAAAATAAACATTTACAACCGCCTTCATGCAAACAATGGTTTGGAAAGGGTTCTCTGGAAGCCCATGCCACCCAAAACACTTCAGATTGGAGGTAGGCAGGTCTACACTTATGCCCAGTGCATAAACCATGTCTAGTCACCACGACTTACGAGGTGCACAAGGAATAAAATATTGAGGGCAATCGTGGTGGCTAGAGTGCAGCTGGCAATTACGGGCCAATAAGCCCAATCCAGCAGCACCCGAAGGGCAACATCTCTATGTTTGTCATCTTTCTTTGCGCGTGTCACACCGCAAGCAGAAGGGAGCGGAAGTGCGAAACAATCGCCACGACAAACGCTGCATGACTTCGTCGCAGTCTGCTTCACACGCCAGAGAAGCGGAGGAATGGAAAGAAACTGGATAGGGAGCGACAGCCACGCGACTTTCGGCAACTCTTTCCTCCTTCACGTTTCCCTCTCCTTCTCGGTACGCGTAGTAGGCCATGAATCTCCGTGCTCACGTTTCAATTTCGGAACAGCGAGTTTCCTTGCTTTATTAGAAAGATATGCGACTCTGCAGCAAACTATTGATTGGAGTAGTGACCATAATAGATCACCTGACAAAAAATGCAAAGAAACTGTTTTGCCCATGTCAGTGTCCCCTTAAAAACCCCTGGCAAGCAATGGTACTGTACTGGATAAATTCCTCATCTACAGCGGTGACAACAGACGCCCACTGGGGCAGATTAACTTCCTGCTGTCTAAACAAACACACAGCAGAGTAAGTATTCTGAGAGTACATGTATCTTCCAGCCTTTGGGGTGAATCAAGTATAGGAGAAACTTTGCACGATCCGATTTGAACCAGCATTCAAACGCCCTTCAAGAACTTCCATTTCGGGAAGGTTCCGAGCAAAGCTCTCACCTTGACGGCGTGTTCCTTGCCCGTGTAGAGGCAGATGCACGTCTGGACGGAGGCGTAGGCGCCCTCACCCAGAACCTCTCCGGTCAGGCAGTACAGGTCGGAGAAGTTGCTCGCCGCCAGACTCGAGCCGTTGCGCTTCTTCTTCTTGCGACGGCGACGCTGTTGTTGCTGCTGCTGCTGCTCTTGTTGTTGCTGGAGGTGCCGCTCCTCCTCACCACACAGCCCCTCTTCCACCGACTCGGACAGGATGCTCGGAAGGTCTTCTGCCATTGGACAAAGGGAAAAAGGGGGCGGGGTTAGGCCGACCGTCAACGAGGCTACACTTTTAAGGCTCTCATGAGAGCATACACTGGAACACCGGTGCCACCTACAAGGTGGCCCTGGAACCGTGTTTCACTAGAGCAAAGGTTCTGCAGTATTTGCAAGATCAGATGTACCTTTTGCAATATCTTGAGAAATAGCCCACCTAAAATCGAGAGAAAATCTGATGAAAATAAGGGGTAGGCTAACCTTCGGTGAGCCATAAAAAAAAATGTTTTAGATTTTGTGATTTTTGAAACCTGTGATCGCAGGAACCAAAGATGTTCGCCTTTTGCCGAGGTCACCATTGGCCAGGGCCAGGGCCCCGAAATTACTAGAAGTGGGCTATCTTTTCGTGCTACAGAAAAAAAAGCAAATCGTGCCAAGTATACGGGTGGGCTATCTCTCGGGATATGACGGTACTACCTCCGAGAAATGGCCGTTTGCAACATTGCCAAGAGCTGAGCCAATAAAAAAACGTGCAAGAGATCACAGAGGTTGTAAGGCAATAATCGGTCGTAAGCAGTCTAATGTGTGTAAACCGGCCTTGAGGACTACATCTCTCAAAAGATGCATTTCTCTAACTCTCTAACTCGTCTGACACAAATACTCCCGCAATGTTTTATTTAATTCTCACAACTGGAAATAAAGTGTGTAGAATTTCAATCCTAAACTTTCCACGTTCCTGCTTGCCGATGCAGACACCCTTCTTTCTTTTTCGTCCCCAACTTCTAGACAGTGATTCTCAATCTTTTCAATCCCCGGGAACAGCCACCCTTCTCGAACAATGGGTCTCGGCGTTAATGCAACAAAGCACCGCAGAAGCCCGCAGACCTTGTAAATAATCACGCTCGCACCAGGAGAATGCGTGCCACATGGTAGTTATAAAGGTTGTGCGAATAGTGACTCGAATCAAATAGTGCAGCGTCATCCCTAGCTTCTGCACTGTTGAAAGAACCAGCAGTCTTGGTTTTCCCTTGCATTGTCGAAGCTATGAATGATGCAGCGCTATTTGATTCGAACCACTATTCGCACAATCCTAGTAGTTATGCAGGCAGGCACGGCCAGAGATATTTGGGAACTTGGGGAACTCCCGAGAGTTTTGGAAGGGAGTCCCCTCGTTTTATGAAACCCAGTTTGTCTAGAAAATTTCCGACTTTAAGTTGCACGCAACTCTCATTCAGTAGCTTAACAATGACTTGGACAGTTGCATTTGAGTGTAACCGGCTATGTTAACGACTCCTTGTGTTCCACTACAACGCATTGCGCAGACCTCGGTTGCCACAGCAACAGTTTCATCGCAAGAAGTCATTTGCGTTACAACGGTCATACTTGAATGCAAATGTCTCAACCGGCCTTTAGGGTTGCCATGTCAAATTTAGAGGTTTTTACGTGCCAAACCAACAAGCATCTGGCACGCGCCAGCGGAGGATCAATTATGACCACGCCCGAGGATCTTTTGAGGTGGCAACCGAAAGCTCCGGTTGCACAGCAACTTCTTTGCAATAAGCCTCAGCCTTATTGCGGGCACCTCAACCGGGATTCAAACCCGCCATGTTAGGATGCTTTCAGTGAATTTACTCCTTCCAGAGTAAAGATTGTTTGTTGTGACGTCTGAAGACGAGCAGTCTTTCAAAAAGTTGCCATTTCTACTTCAATATTTTATCCCATCTTGTATGTAATTGTGCCACTTTAGCAAAATGAAAAGGTTGTTCTGGAGTGCTGAAAAAATGACTGATTATTATTACTATTAAACTTTGCATGTATATTAGCATCTTTCATATTCATTGCATTCAGTTTGTGCTATCACAATATTAAATAGAGGGAAAATTAGATGCAACGAAAAAGTGGGCCCACGATATTGGAGAGAAGACAAGGCTAGGCTACCTCTTAGGGACTGGCTTATCTCGGGGTATCGCATGGAAGAACAACAGTGGCTATGTAGACCAGCGTCGGTTCTCCAAGCGCCACATGCGTTTCTAAGCGGTTCACTAGAGAGGGTGGAGGAAGTATTTCTGGTAATAACCCAAGCCGTAAGGCATATCTGATGCCCGTTGGGCTGTTTGCAAGCTCTGCTTGATATTTGTTTGCTTAATGGGAAGGCATTACGAGGTGTGGCAGAAAAGTAATGAGTACCGAATCCTGGCTCAACTCTAGAAAGATAGTTAACCTTGATATAAATTTATGGGCAATCTGAATTTGATTGGATCTGCATTGCACATTTTATTTCTTTTCGAACACAAATTTGTATTTATTTACTTTTTTTGGGGGGGAGGAGGACAACAACAACTAAAACACAACATGAAAAAAAAAATCTTTCGAAATTTGGTGTTACGCAGTTTTCTGTCTCCCATCAGCAGTCAAGACACGAGTCACATAACGCAAAATCTGCAGCCTTAAAAGATCAAAAGTAGCAAGTCATGTTAAAGTAACATATTAAAAATTCAGAAAAATATGTAGTTAAGACAAAATTAGTTTGTCAAAAATTTGAAGAAAAGAAAACGGGAAACAGGAAAAAACAGGTCGGGATCGCGTTTAGGTCAAGCGCTTGTTTAAAACCCTGCAGAAACGCTAACCCCGCGCAATCGACCAGCGGGACCATGCCAACTGAACACTAATACACACGCAAACGCATATTAAATTTCAACCGTCGCTTGGAACGTGAACTGTTTTTAATTAGAAAGACCCATACAGCGCGGTGGGGCGCAAAT
The DNA here is from genome assembly GCA_037355805.1 of Ixodes ricinus. Lineage (NCBI taxonomy): Eukaryota > Metazoa > Arthropoda > Arachnida > Ixodida > Ixodidae > Ixodes > Ixodes ricinus. The sequence goes on along the minus strand of JAZHYW010010919.1, from coordinate 139,266 downwards.
GCGACGTAGGCATGACCAAAATATCCCTCGAACGCAAGTTCCTGCATGGCGCAAACCGGCAAACCGTTGCAGTTAAACTGAAGCAGAATTTACGATAACAGCATTTGAGTGCCCGCGTTTCCGTAGGTAATTAGGAAAAAGAAACAATTCAAAGCCGAACACTCACTGATCTGAACCATTCTGGAATGATGGCAAGTTGCCGTGCGGGCACGGACGCTCAGAAAACCAAACTCCAGCGGAGCGCTTGTGCAGGGCGTCCGGAGGCAAATCAACGCCGACTCCGCCAGAGACGGTCGACTTGAAACCCAAGTCGACGAGCACCCGGTCGCACAGCGGATGTCGAATCGGTTCCAGCACGGTTCGAGTCCAACTTCAGGGCTCGCGGGGAACCAACGCGAAGCTGAACAGCCCAAGTCGGTGGTGGTCTCGTCGTTGCAGACGCCAGTGCTTCTCCGCTACCGCACGCACGAGGTAGAGTCATTCCAAGACGAGCCTATAGACCGGCAGTGTGCCGGCTAAATAGGCCTTCCCCCGCCTCGAAAGAACAATGAAAGAGGACGAAAGCAACCCCGGGCCCACGGCAAGGGCACTGGCAATGTTGCTACCCTGCCCCCAGAGCGTGCAGTGATGTTGACGCGCACTCGCTCCCTGGGCAGGTCCCGTGAGTAGCAGACGACGGCGCGGGCAGACGACGTAGAAGAGCAGCAGACGCGCGAGATCTCGAGCGAGGGCGCGAGATCGGATGATCGTCTGCTACCGTGGCGAAGGACCCGTCTCATTGGTGGAGCGGCCCGGCGGAGGCGGGGCCTGTCGTCCTTCTCGCCCTTTTACGTGAGCGTCGTCTGCTGCTTGTCGGTGCCTGTGGGCTTGTTTTTCTGTCCGCGCGCGCCCGTTTCCTGCAGCTATTCGCAGAGGGGCAAGCGAGCAAGAGCAACTGTTGCTCGGCACGTAGGCTCGGAGGCCCGGCGCATGAGTCACCTGTGTTGTGAATACACGTCTGCGGCGGCTCGAGGCGTGCAGCGGCGAGGAGGAAAAGAGCGTCCGCTGCTCTCGCGGAACGATAACAGAATACAACGACGAAGCGTGCGCCGGCCCCTCGCACGACGATTACTCGGCGCCGCAAAATCGGGTCTCTGTTGCGTCATCAGCAAAACACCACCAACCCAGCCGGCCGAATCGTTTACGAACACTACTCCTTCCGCGAACCATTCAAAGCTAATTTTTAGTGGCGTGTAGTCTGCCTGCGAGGCTATCATATCCGCGTTTGTTTGTTTATCGCCCGGGGTCAAATCCGGGTGATTTAAAGGTCTGACCCGTTCAGGTTGTTCACGACCGTACGGCTATCATCGTTCCGTATCTCACGAGAAATAAAGCGCTCCAGAAAAATTGCACCAAATCTGCCAGTCATCTCCTACCAGTACAGTAAAGAAGCTCGGACTCGCAGGGATTCCAGGATGCTCGTAAAATTTTCCGACCGGTGTAAAGGCTCGCACGTAAAACTGTCATTCGATGTTGAATATGCAGATATAAAATATAACTTGCGATTCATTTCCTCTCAGAAATGTGCGCACGTTTTCACGGGTGTTTGATCTCGGTAGAACCGTTTTTAAATCATGCATTCAATGATGCTTATCTTTCTTGGGCCTTCCTTTCATGTTATGTTTCTAGGTGGCAGGTTCAGGGATTTTCACAAGATTGAACACGCCGTTCCGTCAGGATCTGACCTGGACCCAAACTGGATCAAACATCACATCGAAGTGTTCAAAAGGCACCACGCTCGTTGGAGATCGATGTGAACCATTTGTAAGGCCTCTTTGCACCCCGTGCGCGTGCACCTCGCAGTAGTGATACAAAACCGCACGCCGGTATGATGCTCATCCAGATCGAAGGGACGTGGGCGGGGATTGGACCCAGGAACCCTGGGTTCTGCAGCGCGATCTTTTGCTGCACGCGAACGTTCGAAGTCTGAACATGCAAACTTCGCATAAATTATTCAACGCTTTTTCGACAATGCGGACGGTAGTTGTGTATTTCACGCATACTCCTCTCCAAGCCTAAACCAGGGGGTCGTTAGTTTCATATAATAACCTCGTGGCAGGTACCAGGACCTCCTCCTCGTGGAAGTGTTCACGAAATCTCAGCTCGCGATTTGAAGAATGAAGCGTATAAAACGCCTCCGGAAATTCCCGTATTGCAACTCCTTCGATAAGCGAGCCGTGACGTAACAGACCCAGGATGCCGTGTCCTTAGAGCTCTCCTTCCTCCTCGGTCCCGCCTGTTGGCAACGCTTCTCGCTACAAACGAGGACAAAGGGAGAGGGCACACGGAAGGACAAACACAGCGATGACTTACAAGTCACGTTTCTTCTTCCACTTCTTTGTAAGAAACAAGACCATAACAAACAAAAAAATTATTTTGCAATTTTGCGCTCATCACATTGACCATTTCGCCAAGTAGTATAATTCTTTGGTGGATAGAGAAACGGAAGGGGCGTCAATACACTTGTTATTCAGTCACGCCATCTTCCCTGCTTCAACAAACTGCCTAATTAGAGGGTCGCCACTCCGCACCAATACATTGCGTTTCGTGAACTGGGGATCCCAACCACAGTATCGGCAGTGAATCATAATGCGTCTATTTATTTATTTTTTTATTTAAAAACAAAAATATATTCGTGACCTGCTTTTGGAGCGTACAACGCCGATCTAAGCCCAACGCGTACGACGTTTGCGTAGGATAGGCGAAGTGCCACGCGCATCTGCATTTCGTATCTGTCTGGGGGATCTGTAAGATAATCCAGCGAGGTGTCGTTTTTTTACGACGTAGTAGTAGGAATGCGTGCGGAGTGTAATCACGAGTCACGACCAAACGTCCCTCGCCGTTTTCCTCTTGGGCGGGTAAAAAAGCCTCGTACACAAAACGAATCGTCCCTCAAAAACGACAAAGGAAAGAAAAAAATGGGCGTGCGGTCGACACCTTTTTCACGTTTCTCGCCTTCATGTCAACACGTTGTTGACGTAGGCTTATTGTGGACAAGGCGCCATGTAATCGAGCGGTCCCCCAGGTGTTCGAACTGAATCCTCAGTCCTCCGCTGGGTCGCGCCAGATGCCCGCCGCTGGTTTGGCACGTAAAACATTCAAATTTGACTTTTAACGTGTTGTTGTTTGTATTTTTTAAGAGAACTTGCTTGGTCGTGCTGGCGCACCGCATGACGCCACTGCGTGCTCGCGACGTCACGCTGTCACGTGACATCACGCGTGTGACGTCACAGTACACGTGACATCGCAGTCTCGCGTGACCTGACATCACGATTTCCCCGCTAAATTTAGCGGGGAAATATCTCCCCTAGATTAAGTTCCGCTCCTTAAAACCCCATCAAAAGCTATCGCACATCTACCGCATTCAAGAAAATGCAGGCAGAATCACCATGTACTACGTACGCTCTTACCACATCTTCCTCGTGCGAACTGAAGCGAATTAAATATTTTGTCTTCGCACACCGCTTCACGACAGTCAGACGTCCCCCGAACGTCCCAGAAACGTTCCGAACAGGGAGTCACAGCGTCGAAAACGACTGCGCCCGACATTAACCGAAGCCACTGAGAGGACTAGAACGGCAAAGTGGCTCAGATTCAGTTGTCCCGCCTTTAGCCCGAGCCATCCTTGCCTTCGATAACGCTTCGGCGTTTCGTGATGCCTCGCAGCTAAAGCACTACGGAAGGCCAAGAGCGCGTCCTGGAGGCCGCGGGCATCGGAAAGAGCTGGCCTGCCGTTCTAGTCCTGTCGGTAGCCACAGATCCGAGCAGAGCCCGCCTGCCGATAAGAACGTCCGTACAACGTCTCACGCAGACGCCCAGGTCAGCTGCCAAGATAGGCTCTCGAGGTGCACCTTGCGCTGTCAACAATCACACTCAACTAAACGCCTTTAAACTCGTAAAAAAAAATAAAAAAGAACGTAGGAGAAACAGCTTAGAACTACCTTGCAAGCTATCAGCCGTAATATCGTATATCCTCCCGAAATAACAAAGCTGTCGCCGCAAAAAGATTACGGCAACACGAATAAACAAAAACAACGAGAGTTCCAAGAACCGACCGGTCGGACGGTGGTGATAAGGTACAGACGCATTCCGCAAACTCAAAAAAAGCTGGCCAAGCTCTCGGCTCACCTGCCTATCGGTGTCGCCAGTCACCGCGTCTTCGGTTGACACACAGAGGCAAGCGATGCGTCAAGTTCAAAGGAAGATAGTTACGATGGCTAGCCGCTTCTGTCAGCGGGGAGACGCGATGATAGGACCGTGTCGCTTCTGCGGCGTATACGTCACACAAGGAATCACGCCACCCCGGTCGAGATGAGGACGTTTTCGATAGGAGGGAGTGCAAAAACTATAGCGTACGCTAGAGACACGTAAGACCGCTCACGAGTAGGAATGCGAAAGCATTCCCACACGCAGCGCATTCTTACAAGCAGAGCGCCACGTCTTCCTTTGGCACTCGGCGCTCCGGCGGTGACATCACGCTCCCCCACTGCGCAGGCGCGGCGAACCCCGCCGGCTCCACGGCTTCCGTGACGATGCATCTGCGTTGCTGTGCTTTTCTTTGTGTTTATGTTTCCGAGGCGCGTCCGCTTTGACCTTGAGCGCCCTCGCCGGCTTCCGTGACGAAGCATCTGCGTTGCTGTGCTTTTGGTCAATGGGAATTTTAACTGCCGTTTCGCTGCTACAGACGGCTACAGACAACGCCGGCTTCGCTCCATGTGACAGTTAATATTTTTTAATAACGAGAAATGGTAACATGTTGTCGGCCTCCTTTAGTGTTTCTTCATCGATAGATCGCTTCGGAGAAATGGCACACTAAACCGCGATGGCAATCACTGTCAGCTCGACGAACGACGCTTCATCGATAGATCGTTTCGTCGACTGCGACGTTTCATCGACAGGTATTTTCGTCGAAAGGCTCCCGCTTTCGTTTTATCGACAAGGCATCGGTTTCGACGATGCTTGCCGAAAGCTCGAGCTTGAGATTATAATCCAATTTTTCCGAGCGGAGCGAAGTCTAGGATTAGGGCTCGTGAATTTGTCTTCGCTCTATCGGTGCCGCCAGTGCGTGGCAAGCGGCCTTGTAACCAGTCACCCGTTCCACTCGAACCGACCTCGACTGGTAGAATGACACACGCCGAGGAGTCCCAGACGAACTTGCCACTCTCCAAACGAAAGTTTCAGCCAAAGTTATCTATCTCGTAGTCAAGGCCAAAGTGGTCCTTCTCATTCAGCGCAAAGTTTGCAAATACGGGCGCAAACTGTTTCTGGGAAGAAAAAAAAAAAAAATCTACTGCCGAAAAAGGCATTTCAGAAAAAAGCAACATGAACACAGTCATAACACGCGTCAGTCGACTGGGGAGCCTTCGGAAATAGAAACACTTTAAACATAGCGCCGTAACCAAGCACATAAAGCAACTTTTTCTTTATGCCCCCCTCCCTCCCCCCCCTCTGTCGTAACACTCTCGCTCTGTGTCGAATATCTCGCGAACCTTCTAACTTCGTCAAGAATACGTTCCTTCATTTTGCTGGTTTTGTCTTGCGCCAGCCCCAACAACGGCGGCAAGCAGTTCGTCGAACGACGTTTCGTCGACAGATCGTTTCATCGAAAGGCCTCGGCGATCGTTTCATCGACACACCTAGTGACGTTTTCTTAAAAGAGTCTTTCCGCGCACATCGCCTCGGCTGCCGGCATCCAATCGGGCCTAGGTGGCCGAACCCCTGGCAGTTCCGACGATCCTCGGTGCAAACTGGGGTCTCAGATTTTATACTTCACTTTCCTCGAGAAAAACAAAACAAAGCAAAGCAAAATCTTTTTTTTTTAATTGGAGTTTTTAGTGTGATTTTGTAATAGTTCCAGTATACTTCCAGCGAAGAAATAAGGCCAATAATCCAACCCATTCATAAAAAAAAAAATTGTTGACGAAACGAGTTTTTACGAAAGAGTCATAGTGTCGACGAAACCTGTGTCCGCAAAACGCGTTTCGACGAAACGACACGGAAACAAACCCCGGCGTTTTCGCTGCAACGTATTATTTCGTCGATGCAAAAGAGAAAAACACCCAAAACGCGCGGTCCTCGATTGGCAATGCCCATCGCTCGTTCATCAATGGACTCTGTCCTTGACGAGCTGTACCCCCGACTGCCACTGTCCCCCGACGCATAGCAACAAGGCACCGCGTAGCCCCAAGCCTGCCATCAGACGCCACAGAGAACGAAAAACAAGTCATAACCCCATCCGCTGCCGCCGCCGATCGCCCCCACGAAAGCACACACACGCGAGAGGGCAACTGTATACATAGAACCGATACATCTGATACGCGTGAGATAAGGTCGGGTCTTCCGATCCCCCCTTGTCCTCTTTATTTTTTTTTTCCTCTTCATTGCGGCAACGAAAACAACGCCTAATACACACAGGGTGAAGGAGGTGGGGCTGATAATACTGATTCCCCGTGACAATAAAAAAAGAGGAGCGCAAGATAAAAGCTGACCGAGATAAGAAAACACACAAAAACAGAGCTGAAAACAGGTACGTATTCGCCGCAGATCTCTCCGCCCGACAACGTATGATGTGCGACTGGTTCAATACGATTCAGAAAATATGATGATGAAGTCCTTATCGTCCTTCCCGACAACGGTAAAACAATTCATCTTGCAAAAAAAAAATGATTTGCTAGGCGCTAATCACATGTTTGTTTCGTCACAGACGGAATGCCGTGACGTCACGCTTTTTACGTTCCTCCTCTCCACCTCTACGCAAATATGAGCCGAAGAGCACGTCGGCGACAACACTGGAAGCGCGGAGTACAAAAATAAATAAGTGTTGAAATCGTGTTTTTTTTTTTCGCCATAATAATAATTTACATTCGCCATTCGCGAGATACGAAAATAAAGGTTCAACATCTATAGTGTTGCCTAAAATAAAACGAGTCTACGCCACGCGATGGTTTGACATGACGAGCCAACGATGTCGCTACCGTTGCTCCGCCCAATAAAAAGTCGCCAGTCACTCGGGAAGACATCGAAAGTTTTGAACGAGTAATATGACAAATCCATATTACTCGTCAAAACAACCTCAGGTCGATCACCCCGAAAGCTAATGATTTTCCAGTTACGCACTTTTGAGAGCTGACCTTGCCTTACCCGTGCCTATCTTCCTGACTACAAAATGGCAGGAATGTCCAGCGTTACTTTCCGGAGAATCGAGTAAACCGCACATCAAGTGCAGCTAAGGTTACAAAGTAACCGGTAGATGTTATACTTCGATAAGAGTATAAATATATATAAAAAAGCGCATTACATGAAATGTGTTGAGTAAGCAAAACCTGCAGGCACCGCGCAGGCTGGGCGACACAGCTAACTTGCGACATGCAAATCGGCACTTTGAGCCGCGCCCACACTACTAATACATTGCAAAATAAAAAAAAAAAACACGGAGACGGCCGTCGTTGAGTTGTCTCCGTGCTCTGCAGAAAGTAAACTCACAAACCGTACCGGGTTTCTTTTGTTTTGTTTTTCAGAGGGATCGCAAGATCAAACGGTGAGACATCAATGCCCTCTCAGCCACCCCAAAACAGGTATATTTTGGCCCAATTAAACGTCTTTGTGTTTTTTTTTCGCGACGAAACGTTATACAAAGCAGCAGAGCCGTCTCCCCCTCTTCAACGCACTCACTTTATCACACCCCATCTCTAGTGTTTACGACTGCGACCGTATAAAGAAAAAAGTAAAAAAAAGAAAAAGAGTCTTTATTGACCGCCACCACTACACCGATAAGGCGACGGCGGCACAGACTCCATTCACCTCTGAGCTGACAGTGCGACGTAGGCTACGAGCTCCTTTCGGACCAGTCAGCCGTCTACCTTTCGCCAGGGGACCGCACTCCCCGCCCACACACACCCACGCGCAGAGATACGGGGTGGGGCGATGAAACGTCGATTGGGGCCGGCGAGCGCCTATCTTCTTGCCGCGCTGTCAGCTTAGGACTGCACCCTCTGACGCAACAGAGATGTCCGCCGCGACAACGCCCTGTACCTGAAAACGCTCGGAAAAAGAAAAAAGATACGAAAGAGTGCGCCTGCTCGAGTGTTCTCCATTGTCACGCACGTGAGGCGTATGCGTACCAACGTAGTACATCCACCCAGATAAAACTTTCATGTCGAGTACGAGGATCATAAACGCTGCCAAAAAGGAAGGGAGAAAGGGAGAAAAAAAAATTATGGGGTGACCGAGATCGTCATTGGTGACGTAAGCAAAACGCAGATTACGCGTGTATCGATGGCTCGCATCACGCCTCCTCTCCTTCCGGAACAGAAACCCGTGACGACACAAAACAAAGTTTAAAAAAAATGGGAGAGCCGGGGCATTGGACAAGTCATTGACTCAACACCACTCAAGGTACTCAAAGCCCGTGAGCGGCTCCTTATCGACCAACACGCCGTTTACAAACGAGTCCGCATTTGCCCACATTGGGTGTGGGCAACATGCGTGTGGGCAGAAACCAGATTCGCCATGAGGCATTTGCGCATGCGCAGTGCCCACAGCAGCGGCGTGACGTCATCACGCTATGATGGCGCCAACTCGGCGATTGGGCCCGAGCTAGACGCCCAGCGTCCTTTGACGCATTGATTGGACACGACGCCGACTCAGCACTCGTGTCCGCGCTCGGCCTCACTGCGATGACGTTGAAGTGCTAGTGCGGGGGCCTGAGGGATCCCGGTCAAACTACCGGAGACACAAGGCCGCGCAGTGACGGCTTTCCACGTGATCTACGAGATGCGAGCGCCGCGTCAGCTTTCGGTTGGAATTCGTGTTCGATAAGTCAGAACACGAACCTTGGCGGTACTCCTGTCCGATACGTGTACGGGAGGTGCTGGACAAACCTGATTTACGTAATCCACTCACACGTCGTGACGTCACACAATCCGCGTCTCAGTCGTGAAGGTCTATCTCGTGGGCAATGGAGAAACCATCGATACGCCGCGTCCCACAGTCCGGCTTTGAAGGAGAAGTACGTAGGTACTTGTTATTCAATTCACGGTTGTTTTTTCTTTCTTCCTTTTTTGCTCCCTCTCTTTTACAACGTTTTCAACAAAAAGTAAACGGCGTTTTCGAAACATGTGATTGTTAAACGTTCGGCAACGTGTCGTCATCTAGAACGTTCGACACTTCTGATTTCTCGGTGACCTCGGAATAAATGCCCGCCTGCGCTCGCGGTAAACATTTGGTCACTTGGTGAGAGTTGAGCGAATTTTTATGCTACATATTTTCGTCACAACCATGGGCACTCTTCGAAGCGCAGCTCCTGCGAAACTGAAATGCATCGCACCGTCACACGACGGGGGAGCAAGATTTCAATCTTGGGCTTGGTGTGTTCCTGTACTTCAGCTCAAGACTCATCAAGCTATGGGAAAGTACGGTCGTGGACAAAATGAGACTAGAACAAAGGCAGGACCTCCAGAGAAAAACGGAAAATCTGAAGTTGGGAGTAAAGGTCCAGCGTTAACCGTGACATTATGTATACGAACAGTAGTACAATCGTATCAAGCGGTTAACCCAATGGCGACTAGAAACGTTTAAATAACTGAGACATTGTCTGTCCCCTTTTTCCTCCTACTTCACGAGTTTCCGTTTTCATAACCACAGTCTCAGGTTTTCAATCATTATGCTAATTATATTTATTTGTTTGCGGCTGTATCGTTTAATTTTTGTTTCTCGGCGTTTTTTCTACACACTGAACTAGAACATGGTACCGGTTTGGACAAACGAGTAAATGAATACGGCCGACCCTTCGAATCTGGGCGGCTGCCAGTGCCACCTAGTCGGTGTTTCTGGTGCTATCTGACGGTGTTAGGAAATAAACTGTCTGCGACGCGCGTAGTATGTTCCGCTCTCTATTGACGACGACTGTACTCGCTCGACAAGGCGCTCGCTCAAAGAGACCATCGAGGAGCAGAAACGTCACCATCGGCAAGCGCGGAGAAGCAAAGGCTGCGCTGCCGCAGCCACACGGCGGCGCGGGACCTTCGGAACCGACGCACGGCGTAAACAGGCCCGTTTGGCCTCAAAATGGCGGGTGCAACAACCCCCCCCTCCTTTGCAAAACGACGGTTACGCTACATAACGACCGGGCGTAGTAAGCGCGGTCAACTTGCTGCAACGACAACAACACACTCGCCCTCAGGAGCAGAGGGAGTCGCTTTCATCATCCGGCTTCCCTGACCTCCGCGAGCTCACGCCCGATTCCGCCAGGGGGAGAATCTGCCGTCACTTTAAAGAGGACAGCACCACAAGGCCCGTTTAGTCTTACGATAGATCGATAGACGTACGTATTCGAAGCCTACATATGCTGTCGAGACCGGTTATAACGAAGTTGGTTATAACGAAATAGCGGCTACAGCGACGCGATCACGATTTCCCATTCCATTTTGCACTTCGTTATAACCGAAGTCGGTTAGAACGAAATAGCGGATATAGCGAACTGATTTCCGATTCCCGTTGAGTTCGCTATAACCGGTCTCGACATGTACGAAGCAAGCGTACGCTTCCAACCATGCTTCGGGCCTATACCCCGGATAATTCTGCCATCCTGCCTGCAGCAGACACCGCGTGTCTTTTGCATGATGTACGACCAGTTTGACTGTGTTGGTGTGTCAACGATGTCTATGACTGAACAAAATTACACGCGTAAAAAAGGGGGAAGAAAAAAGATGGCTCGCTGCTGGGGCCACGTGACCGAAGCGATCCAATCAATAAAGGCGTTTGCGGCGCGCGCGCGTGTATACGACTGCATGCGCGAGCTCCGTCGTGCGCCCCCAATCTTTCCCATTCGTATGGAGAGCAAGCGGAGCGATCTATAACGAGCCGCTTTCAAAACACCATCCATCATTTCCAATTTCGCAATTTGGGCTCATGGGCGCGTATTCATTTCGCACGTCTTACAAACAGTCGCGATCATTATTTTTTTTAATTCTTTTTCTAACGGGTAGGTTGCAGTGTACGGGTTTATAGAGAGCCCCGCGAGCAACGCAAGCGTACCGAGAGAACGTTGTTCTCTCGGTACCCTCCTTCTAAGCGTTGTGAATGTAGATGGGGGGGGGGGGGGGGGGGGGGGGGCAATTGTGGATGCGCACCGGGCGCGTTGGTATATATATACTCCTTATTATAGTTCTCGCTCTGTGATTGGTCCTGCCGCGTTCTTATCGGCTAATGCCTCAATCTCGTTGGCTGACGAGCGAGAATTAAATGTTCCGAACTCGCGGTCAGTGACTACAGCTAAAAAAGTTATGTAAAAACAATATGCCCGTCCCGTGAGAAAAAAAAAACTCTGGCCCGACAAAAAAAGAAAAGAAACACTACAAGGAGGATTTTTTTTTAATTGTGCCACCGCGAACCTAAACTCGGCGACAACTTCCTGTGGCAACGAAGTCAAAGCAATATAAATGGTATTTATTCTTCGCTGGACGCCATATTTGAGTGCACCGTTCACCGGGCATGCTCGAAATGCGAGCTCACACTACAGTAGGTTCTCGAGACCGGCCATCTTAATGGCGTAGAAGAACGCACGTCGCAGAAGCACCGTGGAAAGTTGGCTGTCAGCACCCGTTGAGCAGCTACGAGCTCAGCCTATGGTGGCCGCCAGCTTTTGGGCACCATCAGGGTCAATCAAAAGTTAACTATCCTTTCCTTCTCACTGTTATGACGCCGAAAACTTCTAGTGCGAGGGCTTTGATCATTATTATGGGGTGGTGTTAGAACAACCGGCAAGTCTATGGATAGATCCGCGTTCTCATAACTGGCACAAATTTCAGGCTGACTCAGCAATAACCAACCTCGTCATCCTGACGTTTGCACGCCCTTGTCGTTTCGCTGCGTCGCCAACAGAGAAAAATAATACTCGGAAATTTTTTGAACTTGTCTGTCCCCGGCGATCTAAATAACGAAATTAATATTATTCTTATTGATAAGTTACAACTTAACTTGTTGTTTTATCGCAGCACCGGCACGGAGGGTACTGACAACAATAAATAAAGAAAATATATATATATATATTTTTTCTTTTTACGCGTGAGCTTGCAGGTACATGTCATGCGAGTTTAAAAATAGATCCGAGACCCGACGCTAAGACCCCTTTTAAACTCTTCATCGACATCCCACGCGTGACTGACGCCCAACAAAATCAATTAGAGGAAGAGGGCGTGCCCCTGGTGAAACGGTGCCAACGTTGGCACGAGTTTGTTTATCGGCTCATAACGCAAACAACAACAACAACAACAAGCTTCCACTCATACCGACCAATCTATAATGAATCTGACCTCAACGTCAGCGCCGATGGAACGAAGACGATACATTTCTTTCTATTACTTTATTTTTTTAAAGGCGGGCCGCCGCGTAGCGGCGGTGCCACCGACACCCCTCAAAAACAAGCAAAATAATATTAAAAAAAAAGGAGGAGGAACAAAAAGAAAAGGGGCTCAGGAAAGTCGGCTTCCCAAACTGGTTTTTAAAGCACAAAGGGGGCGCTCGGTAGCGGTGGCAGTCAACAGCGCGCGGCGCCGGCAGCGGAAGAAATCTGGGCCAAGACTCGACGACGACGTTCGAACAGCCCCATGAACAACGGAGTCGTAGCAGCAGCAGCAGCAGCACCTTCCCCCCCCCCCTCCCTCCCTCTCTCTCTCCTTCTCTTCTCCTCTTCCTCCTCCCAGAGCCTCCTCCTTCCTCTAGCCTCTTTTCACCTCTATCTCCTTGATAGGCGCCGTTGATGTTCGAACAGCCCATGAACAACGGAGTCGTAGCAGCAAAGCACCTCCCCCCCCCCTTTTTTCTCTCTCTCTCTTCTCCTCTTCCTCCTCCTTCCTCTAACCTTTTTCACCTCCATCTTCTTGATAGGCGGCGCCGTTGATGGGCAAGGTATAAATCTTCATTCCGTGCGCCTCAGACGCGGTACTCGGAGCCTCTGACAACCGGGGGATGACTACTTCCGTCCGCCATTTTCTGGCTCTGACTCAGAGGAACTCTATGCGATTTCTCGGGAATAAACAAGACAAAGAAGTAACGCCATTTTGTGTTATCAGGAACTTTGCTGGTTCTAGCGGGCAACAAGCTCCGCCCATTGGCCAAACTCTCTCAGTATAAGCAGTCTGGAGTGTAGCGATCACAGAGCACGTGTTGCGCCTCCAACATAAGACTAAACGACGCTTCAAATGTGACGACACTTGTTCGGCCATCGTGTTGGCGCTTGAAAGCACGCGGTTGCCAGGTTTCTCGAGTTTCATCCCAAGTCGCGAGAAACGGTTTTCCGTCGTCCAGAAATCTTAAAAAACACGTTCGGCACCGAGCAGAACGACATCGGCCCGAGCTTCGCGACACAGCATGAAAAAGCTCGGGAAGTCGCATTTCGGAACCGTAACACAATCGCCGATGGCGCCCACGCTGTGCTTGCACTAAGGACCAAAAATGCGCTCTAAACAACGCCCCCAAATATGGCGTCGAGTGAATACCCCTTACATACTCCGTCCACCCTTAAGCTGAGCCTAGAAGATCCGCCTTCAGCGCGAGCTTTCTGCCGCTGCTAAGGCAAGTGTGAACGCTCAGGCGCGCGCAACCAAAAGCACTGCGGAAGCCAGCGAGCTCGCGCTGAAGAGTATGGTGCTCATCCAGATCGAAACGGGCAAGGGGGGTGAGGATCAAACACGGGATCCCCTGGTTCTGCCCTTTTCCTTATCTAAACATCGACACCACAAATCTGACGATTATCAAAAACGTTTGCCCGGCCATCCGTATAAAAAAAAAAAAAAAAAAGAATCTTATTTTTAGAGGGACACGATATGTCGTGGCCGCGCATGCGCAGGGCTCATCATTCCCAGCCAGCTTGCATTAGCGCGTAGGAAACGAGTCGTGTTCGTAAATTAAGCGTGACAGCGCCTGCGCTATATAGCACACATATGAGGCGCGCCACGGACCTTCGTAAAATCGCCGCGGCGTATGGCGAGAGCTCACGTGGACGCGTGCATGCACGTATGAGTCACACGGCGACCGCCTAACAAAATACAGAAACAAAAATATAGGCGATGAAACCCGGGTGGACGAGACGTGTATACCCAGGCCAATAAGATCATACACACGGCAGGTCGGTTGAAGTTTGTCGTAAATAATAATAAATAAGGTAGTTTTCCTCTTCGTGTTCGTATTAATGAGAAATAATCCCGATTTTTACCCGGGCTAATTTCTCGGCGTATCAAACTTTATTTTTTCACCATTATTTTAAATTTATAGACGCTTTGCACACGCGCAAGTTTGCAGCCGCCATAGCCGACCTTCTCTTGTCTAACCGAGATGTCGGAGCCACTAAAGCAGGCTTTGACGAGCCCCACTACGGCCTATGGTGAGGAGAAGGATGCAGTAGCACCTAAAGTGGCAAGAACCTGTTCTGCTGTGGCAATGATGAAGTGAAGCCGACGCAATAAAGGAAACAAAAACTGAAGGTCGGTTATGGCGGCGCCCGTTCACGGCCGCTGTAAAGCGTATATAGCGTTGAAAGCGGTGACAACACGGTAAGAAATGTCAAATATCACGAACGTAGCCATCGCTATTGTTTTCGATGCAAACATCTGGGTTAGGTGCTTGAAATACGTTCTCGGACAACCTACACATTTTCTTAAAAAACGTCGCTCTATTATATTTTTTTTAATGTCGATTACGTTTATTTTGAACCTTAGACCGGTACTATAAAGAATAAAAACCTTACGAAGTGGTGTAATTATCTGTATGGTACTTTGGATCGTTTATGCCGCTACTCCGTAGATCGATTTGCAATGACAGCGCTGAAATTGCGCGTCTGCTTTCTTTTAATTTTAATTTCTATATAATTCGACATGCCTTTCCATACAGTTCTTGGTATTAGAGCGAACAAAGGTGTCCGTGACCGTGTCGAGGGATTTCGCACTCCCTTGGAAAACTGACTTCTGATCTGATGGTATACTAACTACACGCCCAAAACAATACCCGAACAAACCTTAAAAAATAATAATAAAATATATAGATATATATTTCTTTAAAAAAAAACGTCCGTCTATTTTTTGATTTTGATATTTTTTATGTCGATTACGTTTAACTTGAATATATATATATATATATATATATATATATATATATATATATATATATATATATATATACAACGTGTATTTGTGAGCTCGGCCTCAATCCCGCATTCGATAACGCCGGCGTTATCTAAAGCATCGAGGGCTCTGCTTCATTTTTCTTCCGAAAGGTGGTTTCACCAAAAGATTAACGGTGCCCACTCGCTGCTACACACACGCCCAAACACGTAAAACAAAAAAGAAAAGTTAAAGTCGGCACAGCGAATCTTCAAAGGCTTTCTTTCCGCCAGTGAGCACGCCATTAAAACACGCACCGCAAAGAAGAAAAAAAAGAAACAATAACATAAAAATAATCGAACAATGAAGACGACGTGGATGACCTCTTTCCTGTTTAATTTTTTTCCTCTCTCCAAGTGTTTGAACGAAGCAAACAGGCACAACCCGCGCAAGCTTTGAAACCGGCCGCCAAGCATGCAAAAAACTCTCTCAAGAGTAAATCAAAATTGGAACACCGGGAAAGTTTAAGCAAATTCAAACCCTGTTTTTTTTTTCTGTTTTTTTTTTTGCGTGTATGTTGCATTGAACTTTGAAAAGTAGAAAATAAAGGGTTTTCTCTTAACCGACCAGTATTTCGCGAATCATTTCGGAGACACCCGCCAGATACACAAAAATTTCAGGATCTTTCATATCGAGTGTCTCTTGTATTTAGTCGCATCAAATGAGATTGGTAATATGTTAATATCTTTCTCGATGCCTATCATTATCGCGTGCCCTTTAGACCACTTCGCACTACATTTTCGTCGAATGTCTCGAGCTCTCGTAGGTTGTTCGTCGGTTCCGCTTCGCCACAATAAATCCGTACAATCGCCAGAGACGAAACTTTCCCGTAATAGCCTCGTTGTTTGCAACATTCTCTTAACCTGTCTCTATACACTCTAAGAAATCTGGAGCGTCTCCCTTTCCGCAGAGCACTCGGGAGACCCCATCTCTATCCGTCTGCGGAGGGAGGATAGGTGCGCAAGCTACCACCCTTCATAAAGGATATGGCCGTTGGCACCATCCATCCATCGGCTCATCAGACAGTCTGCAGATACTGTCTGAGGCGTACATGTGCTTCCAACATGCACGGGGCCTGTCCACAGATCATACTGTACTCGCTCTGCAGCCGGAGCCTCCTCCTGTATACACTTCGCTATGCCTGTCAAATGGCAACACGCGCCATAGGAAGGGGCCCGGCAAAAAGGGCTTCTGCTGTCCGTGCGGTGGCGCTGTACTTCGTTTCAGCTTCCGTCCGAGCGCAGCCAAAGGCTGGGGGACGGTTCGCAACTTCGAGAAGAGCATTCCTACGCACCACAAAGTAGTCCGCAAAAGTATATATATTTATCTTTTTTTAAATAGCTGTTTTGTGCGTAAACGTTGCACAATATTCCAGATGTGTACTGCTGAGAATGATTTGCAACTAAAGGAATGAATTGTCGGAAGTTTATGTTTTTATTAATATATGTCAATGCATGTGGTTTGGTGAAAACACGTACATCCGCTGGCAACACTGCTGCAGCGCTCGCTCGGTTTTCTGTGTGATTTTGTTCCCGTAATGGCCGAATCATGTGCAGCGTGCTTCGCTGCTTTCCTCACCGAGTCGTTTCAAAACGTCCTTTCGCAAAGGCACGTTTGGGCGTCAGGCGCGAAAGGTCGTGATGAATGTCTACTTTCAAATTCGGCAGGAGACTCCGGCCGCGTCGTACCGCGAATGCGTTGTAAACAAGAAAAGCGTCCGGGCCACTACAATTCACTGATACGCGGCGAAATCAGGGCACCCCTTTACCTGCCGATCACGTTGAACGCCGAGAAGCTGGTGGAAAGGCCTGCGCCTCGAGCCCCGGTATATCCAAACAATACAAGGAAACATCAACGGTCGGGTCATCGGGCACGTTGGAACGTGTACTTACATCTCGAAACTATGCCGAAATGCCGAACAGGATCGAAAGCTCGGACACAGACGCCAGCGGCCAGCCTACGTACTGACATCCCCTATGACTAAATTTCAGAACGTGAAAGGGCACGTTTTAAACCTGTAGCAGACGATACCGTTGATACACCCGTAGCAGACGAAATACTCGGCGAGCGCGGGAGGCGCTGACGACCAGCGGCGAAGCGGAGTGATACAAAAGTGCAGGCGAGATCGCGTGACCTGTTGCCGGCGTGTGATTGGCTCCGGCCACACGTAGCTTTGGCTGCGCTCGGACGGAAGCTGAAACGAAGTATAGTGAAGGGAGGCCACGCGGTGAATATCATACCGTTTCGCAGGGAGCAGACTCAGCAGAGTCAAGGCGGTCAGAGTTTGTTGGGCTCGAAGCACCGGCGGGAAAATATAAATTCATTATATCTAATGTTTACTCAAATTTCACCGGGGACACGTGTATGCGACGATAGAACTGGACCCAGCGGGGTAATTAATGCTCGAAAAGACAAAAATTGGTCGCATATTTGCGAGTGAATTGCGACCCTCTGCGCTCTCAGTCCTGATGCGAAGTCACGTTGCGTGACGTCTATCGGACTGAACTGAAGACACGTTTATTAAGTTTTGTGCGCTGTTTAATCTGGGTAATGTACCGAACTAGCTCAAATTACCCTTTACAACAGGAACGCTCATTGTTTCCCGAGCAAGGAGTCGCGTGTCTTGTCCAGGTGGGTCGATTGAGCTTGAGACATCTGGGGTCGGACTGAAATCCCCTCCGGTTTTGCTTTAACCATGGCCTCCGAGATAGCGCTTCGGGATCTCGGAAGCCATGCTTCAACTTCTTGGCTTCTTCACGTTGCCGGAGCGTGTCGCTGGAACATAAAGGATGGACCGCTGTTGCTCTTTTCATCGAATCAGGCTGATAAAAGGCGTCGTTGCGTATTAATAATAGTCAGAAAGGTCACGACCACGGTATGATCGCGCATCCCAGACAGCTGCGTGGAGAAGCTCCGGTTTTTCGTGCAGGGGCTGTGGATTGACGGTGCAGCGACGTACGAGCACTGCGGCTTTGTCTTTATTGTTGCTCATTTTTACTGATCCGTTCATGCAAACAATTTGAAAACCAGCTTTATCCCCGTCTAGTCCAATAACCTTTTTATATCTGTCGCTGCTTTGTCTTTCTTTTTCTTTATTTTTATCTTTTACTTTTGCAACACGATGTTTACGAGCATAACAGAACACACACGGTGCACTATTGACCCTCGAATTCTCTCCGAGTCAATAGTGCGAACGCGTGCTTTTTGTTTGTCCTTTGTTTCACGCGAGGGTCATGCGACGATTTCGCACGGCAAACGAAGGCCAGACATTCTTGTTAGGCTCGGGAGTCGCTTGTGTATATACACGCCGCAAGAACAACGTCGTCCAAGGCTTTGACCTCGCGTCCGTAGCCTTCGTTGTATACTACTTCATGCTGAGACCCGCTTTCGAAATGTGCGCGGACTACACGAGCGGAAGTGGCATAAAGTTCCGCGCTGTTCTTCTTTCCATTGGAGCACGTAAGCTACTTTATAGATAGAATTCGTACGTTTCGAGGCTGGAAGTGTCGACGAAGTTGGCTGGCTGGCGTTCACAAGCATTTGATCATCAAACCAGAAGCGTCTTTTAAATGCGTAGCATTTCTAGGGCCAGCCCCTTAGCGCGTTTGTGTCCGATTCTGAGATGTAGCATGGGTAGAGCGTGCAATCGGCAACTGCTCTTAGGTGAGTGGAACTGTCGTGATGTCTCGGTGTGTGAGCAAAGCACGTATACTATGAAGCTTCGCATGTAGGCCTTTGGGAAATGCCGAAGGGGCAGCCATATTTGTTTGCTGATGCTCTTTGCAAGTAATGCGGTCGGAAACGTCGTAGCACTGATTTCATGTTTGACAAATACGCTGGGAGCTACGCCGGAACCATCCGGTGACCCGGAGCGCCAGTTGCCATGAGAATATCTACCGGGCGGTGAGTTGCTGCGCATTATTTTATTGCCAGAACTGGAGATTGAAGTAACGAAAGCACCTGGGATTCTATTTCATGCATTTTAGTAAAGCCTTGTGGACGTTAATTTGTTTGCGTGCCACTACAGAAGCTCGTTACATGGTACTGTACAGCGTCTCAATAGGGATCATGGCCCGGTCAGGAGGCTCTGCCCCGAATCTCTACCGGCTCCGTTGCCCCCAAAAGTCTACGCCTGACTGGGCGGGAACGATATTGTATCAATATTAGAGTGGGCTAGGACAAGAACTGCGGGTGTGGCCATCGCTCGCTTCTCGCAGCTGGCCGACACCGGTCCCATGATACGTGCCTCGTGGTCCCTATCAGCACGTGGTACCGTCGCTAAGTTGGCGGCAGCGCCGCAACGGCAAAGACCGGTCCATTCTTTGGAAATTTGGTCCTAAATAAAACAAAGCGGGCATTGTTTGAGGCTCAACAACACCTCCACAGGCTGAGACTAAATGCTCAATCTGCCCATCTCTGTTCGTATTTTCTTCTTTGAGCCGTGGAGTGCCAGGTGGCGCTGCTCAACGCTCCGGCCCGTGCGATAATCACCTAATGTGCCGATATATTCTGCCGAGAAAGCCCTTTTATGGTGGGCTATAGCCTTCCACAGGACTTTAAAGCAACATAGTTAACTTCGAGTATGCCAGTTCACACACTGGCGACTGCTTGAGACCGAGTTCTTAAAATCTTTTAGGATTCCCTACGACGAGAGAATACGCTAACGCCACCTTTCGGGTAGCCGTGGAACACTTCGCATTTCCATATATTTCACATTTTTTTAGCATATCATTCTTTGTTTTCTTTTTTTTTTACTCGAATTTTTTGACAGCGTTAGAAACTACCCTAAGAAATTCTGCGCGAAAAAG
Organism: Ixodes ricinus; assembly: GCA_037355805.1. Lineage (NCBI taxonomy): Eukaryota > Metazoa > Arthropoda > Arachnida > Ixodida > Ixodidae > Ixodes > Ixodes ricinus. Next base: position 119,264 of record JAZHYW010010919.1, on the reverse strand, counting down.
AAAAAGAAACTAAGAGTGGATATAAAGTTACATTTTCACTCTTCTTTTTTAATTTTTGACAATATTATAAACGGTAGTTTCATAAAGACCGTACGCACATTTGGTCTCGCAAATAGCGCAAGACCTTCGCTGTACTGAAATGCAGTTCCAGGGCCACTTCGCAGATGGTGGCCTCGTGCCGGTGTGTTCTCTCGTCGCGAGAGATCGCAACAACTCGGTTGTAAGTACAGTGTTGTAAGCAAACATGAATGTGTGCACAAGCCTGCCCTGCCCTGCCCCCCCCCCCCTTAATGCGCGCGACAAACGCAGCGAAGTGGAGCCTGAAAACACGAGCCCGCCAAACAATCCCAACCTACAGCCAGCACACAGTTCGGATCACAAAGGACCTAATGAGACCAAGTATACGAATCCAGCGACAACTCAAACCCGCGTGGAGACAGCCCGCTGTTCGAGAGACAGCAGGGCGGCGGCGGCACTCGATGAAGCCACGCGACGTGGCAGAAGGAAGAAGTAAAAGAAAGTGCCGCCCTCCTCTCCCTTCTTCTTTCTCAGCCGATGAACGTCCTTGGCACCTTTTCGGCAAAGACGCCCTCTCCTCCTCCTCGCTTTGTTACCTGTTTACTTCTATGCTGATCATCGTCCCCTCCTTCCGTCCCCTTTCTAATCACGGAGCGATGAACTCTCAAGGACAACGGAATTCCTCGTCGCCAGTCGCGTCCTCTGGTACTCAAGGTGAGTCGAACTTCGAGTCGCGCAAACAAGCTTCGGAACGCCGCACTCCAAACCGCAGTGTTCCAAACCCGCAGTGTTCCAAATAGAAGCGTTTCAAACCGGCAGTGCTCCAAACCCACAGTGTTCCAAATAGTAGCGTTCCAAACCCGCATTGTGAGCATGCGTTCCAAACAACAGTGTTTAGAACGTATGCCCCCCCCCCTCTCACCACGGCTGCTAGGCTAACTGCAGTGTATTCTTTGCAAAACGTACGTTTCGAAGCGCAATGTCTAGATGGCGTTCCACCGTACTCTATGGAACGCAGAGTTATGAAACGAAAATTTAGACGGTGCTTCAAACGACGGGAGGCGGTCTGAAGTGAGTGAAGGGCGAGGGGGGGGGGGGTGCCCTCTTCCGCGAGAGTTCCTCAACTGGTGTAATCTACTAACGTTGGCATGGGGCACCATTGAGGCGCCATGCTTGCAATTGTCTATTGACCCCGTAAGTGATGACGTCACAACATGGCGCTCCGCTCCAAACAAACCGTTGCTAAGGCCGTAGTTATGGGCACATGTATAGGGGCTCGGCATGAGGTTATATATTTGTCCAATAAACAAGTAAATAATTTTTTTGCAGGCATTGTGACTTCCCAATATCTAATCATGAAGACTTTTTTATCGTCTCAGTACCATAGATCGATGACAAAAGGCCGTAATGAAGTTTCACAGCCGCGGTTTTGCCTTGCTAGCAGACGACACATTGGCTTCGCGAATTCAATGGTTCTTCCTGAGGAGTAGACGACCGCGTTGAATCAGGTTGGTGACGATCGACGAAACTTGTATTCCCTGAGTCAACTCTCTGTGGGATTTCGGAAGCGAAGAGTGCCCCTGCACAACTTTGATCGACGCTCGAGGTGCGCGAACGCCTTCCCGTGGAGCTCGCTTCCGCAAGATTTGAGAAAGTGCAAACACTGTAAAGCCGAATAACCTACTACGACGTGAAGTGTATCAAGGTCGAAGTCCGTGCCAGCACACGTTTCAAGGATTTCTGACAGCGCGGTTGCTTCAGTGCACACCTGTATGCTCAAACGAACTATCCGTATTATTAACAATGCTAATATATATATATATATATATATTGTCGCAGATGGAAACGGATCGACAAGCGTTAAACAGAAAATAAAGATTTAATCGGCGAACTTGTGCCTAGAAACAAAAGAAAAAGGATGAGCGTCGACGGCGCCAGCAGTACGAACGACGATGCTTCGGCGTGACAGCTGGCTGTGAGTCGACAAAGCCGCGCTCAGCTCCTTATCTAGAGCATTCGAACTGAATGTTCGTTAGTGAGCTGGGGCGAGACTGACTAGACTTGGGGTCTCGAACCGCTTACGTTAGAAGTCAAAATAATTGCTCTTTCATGACGATGCACGTTAACTGCAAAATCAGAAAGAGGGCCCGACGCTGCTTTGATACGATGTTCTAAACAGATGCTTTTCTCGCTGTATATTTTGGCAGATCTCCATACTGATGATTTTCGTCAGACAGTATCCCGTATCGTACGCAAATGCAATTCGTTTTTATAAACCTGATTAGTTTTCTGAGGCCTGCCGCGTTCCAAATAAATACGAAATCAAAATAGTATCATTGTACAAGCGATTCAAACTGTTGCAGACGGCATACCTGCAGTCATTCCGTGTATACGTTCGTCACGCGTTCGTCGTCTGCAACAGGCGCCTCGAGACGCCTCGAGGACCAAAACTTGCCTTCGCAAATATTTCAGAAACAGGCAATTCTCGGCAAATTCCTGTCGTGGTAAGTGTGAAATCTAGGCTTCCTTTATCTATTGTTTTTTTTTTTTAGACGTTTAAATCCCACGTCCGATTTTCGACCGATCGTTCTTTCGGAGCGGAACCTAGTCCCATATATTCGTCCATTACAACGCCCCTATACTCCGTGTCACTAGTTGTGTGCAGTGCAGGCGAAGGCAACGCCAGGCGAAAAGAGAAGGAGCGAGCACAAGGAAGGCGGGGCGCGAGAGGAGGCCAGTGGAGGGCGAGGGGAGAAAGGAAGAGCACTAAGAACGTTAGAGAGGGGAGGAGGTTTCTCTCTTTCTCCCCGGCTCTCCTAGTGCTTGCCCTTTCTCCCCCGCCTGGCGTTGCCTTCGCCTGTACTGCACGCAACTAGTGACACGGAGTATAGCAACGGTCTGCTTGGAGCGGTGACGTCAGACTTACGAGGTCAATAGGAAGCAGCGCTCTAAACCCGCAGTGTCCAAATAGTATAGAGTTCCGAACCGCAGTGTTCCGAACCGCAGTATTCTAAACCGCAATGTTTCCGTCCGCACCAATGGGTGTCCTCAAACACAGCGATGTCTTGAGTCGCGAAAATTTCCAAGCTTCGAGAATTTTGGCAGTCATAAAGCAGTTTGGCTCTCGCATTCGAACGCGGTCGACGAGTACATTGGAGACAGTAGCAGCTATAGGCTTAGGTCTACCCATTAATTTGTCCAATCAGAGCTCGTCGTTCTGAAATATCTCCTCCATTCCCCCTGTCTCTCGGCGCATATATACCTTGTCAGACATTTAGGTTTTCGTATTTACGGTATAGTGGGGTCAACGAAACGTGATACGAGAGCTACCCTTTTACGATGTGGAATCGTATTTCATGTCGTATGACACGCACTCACTGCAGTTGGAAGCTAACAAGAAATACAGACGTGCGCACAATAGCCGCATACGTCATGAAACGGGCCCAGAATTCCGACACATATAATTCGGAAATTCGACTCGGGAAAACTGCACCAAACGATACAAAAAAAGCACTAAAAAAGGGTCTCCTATTGTTCGTTTGTATCTCTTCTACGCACTTCGAAATTTCCGTCCAAAAAGAAACTGTACTTCTTTTTCTTTTTCTTTTTTGGTTTTGTAATATTTCCGTTTCGGTTGAGAAAGAGCTGCTGCAACAGCTGGGGATAAAAATAAGAACGAAAAAAAAAAAAAAGAGCGGAACAAAAATAGATTTAGCCACGCGCGACGAACGGAATGCGTGTGTACAGAACGGGAAAAACTTGAAAACCAACACACACACACAAAAAAAAAAGGAATTCCTGTACGTCTCAAGGTGAAAGGAACAGACAAAACAAAAATAACCAGCTATGCAAATAAGCGTAGCTACAAAGCCAAAGCAATGAAGACAAACGAAGTAAATAAACACATAGAAATGCTATCCCTCAACGTTATCCTGCTCAGCGACCGTGGCAAGCTATCGTTGCACGGTGGAGGCTGCATTCGTGCGTATTGGGCATGAGTCAGTGCGCACACACACACACACATACACACACACACACGCGCACACACGCATAAAGCAGTTGAGCCACTTTGAATAAAACTTCAACTAAGCCCTTAAAAAAGAAAACTATATGGTTCCACGTGCAGAAAGACGCTTTGACGTCACGATAATTATCACCGTCTTCGCGATGACACAAGATGGCGCCGATGCTTCTTTTTTCGAGGGGGGGCTAATGGCTCTAAATGGCGGACAGGCGGTTTGCCTCTCCGGGGTTGCTCTCCTTTGCAGTGGTTCCCAAAACAGTCGACGTCTTCGAGAGACTGCGCGACGGACCTAAACAAGGCGTCCATGTTTTCCGATCTATACCTCGTGACGTTGGAGCATTCAGCATTGAGGTACCGCGTCCCGGGCCGCATTCGGGAGTTCGAAATCAGGCTAGCACATCCAATCAGGGACGACCAAAGAAACGAGAGACCAATCGCGATGCGGGAAGCGGGCCCCAGCGTGACTCGCAGCAGGTGATCAGGCTTCTGCGGTAATGCACGACGAACGGCTGCGAGCCGACTCTATACGGTGAAGCAAAGGCGGGCTGCAGGATTCTGTTCCCTATCAACGTATATGTTCGCAACACCAGTCATGCCCACTGCTTATTTATTCCCATGGCCGTACAGGAGTTACAAATAGGTGCACAACGGTGTCAACGAGGTGCAGTTAAGATAACTGCGTAGCAACTTCTGCTATCTGCATGCGCGTTGTTTCTCATTGGGACAAAAAAAAACACTAAAAACAAAACTGAGCAGCCGAAACATTAACCTTTTCGCAGCGTACGCGCAAGCGCACCAAAAAACAACGGGAAAACGTTACGGAACACTGTTAGCACGTAATCCGTTTGTTTGGCATCATTTAAGCTTTTAAGCTCCACGTTACGCAACTACCCGCGCGCTCAGGTACCAAAGACGCTTAAAGGCTAGAACGTACACGTCCGATAGGACGAACCGAAAACTGCACGAAATTCAGAATAGTCGAAAAATCGTTCAAAATTCTTTTCAAGGAACGAGGGTTCATTACTGCACATGCACTGAAGATATAGCTTAATTTAATAATGCAGATTTCGAGATTCCTTTACCGTGCATACCTACAAATGGTTCGCTACTACAAAAACAAACAAAAAGGGAAAATTGAGTGAAACTATAGTTTCATGTTTAAAATTTAGCGCGATTTACAGGGTTAAGCAAAAATACGCGAACATGCCCTTTTTTCGCTTTCTCGTCAACCTCATCAGCCGCGAGGTCGCATCGCTTATGCATCGTACAAAATACAGTCTCCGCAGAAACTGTCTGAAAGTGTGCTTGTCGTGTGACGGTCACATTAATCCCCCCCCCAAAAAAAAAAAAAAAAAATTGCAGAGATGTTTGAAGCATACGTATGTTCATACTATAAAGCAAACATGTTTTTGAACACATTTGAGGCGTGTCCCCTGCAGATATAGTTCTGTCATCACGCCTGCAGACCGTGTCTTTCGTAGGACGTGTTTGAGGGGTTGCTGGTCTTGACGAAAAACAACCGACACCCTGTGCAACAGTTATCCGTTTTAGACGCCCATAACGTCTCCACATATGTTTGTTTTTCCTTCCGTTTGAGGAAAGACTAACAAAGCCCCAACGTCATTTCTTTCGTGTTTTTCCGTTTCTTTTTTCTAACCCGCTTTATTTTTGTTCCGAGCCCAAAAGAAGGATGAGAGACCTCGCAATAACAAGGTTCAAGCTGCGTCCTCTCAGCAGCATGGACGGTTGCGCGCACACTCCAAAGCTCGGCGGCGAGTGCTTCAAATGCGCAGTTGGCCTGTCTTTCCAGCAACGCGTCCGTTCGAAAACACAATCCCTCCCGGGGAGCAGACGACGGAAGGAGTCAACCAAGAACACTTATGGGTCATTCCATGCCAAACGTCCCAGACATTGCGCTCGACCCCTTCCGATTTCTAAAAAAAAATTCATGGCCTATTGCCCCAATGTCCGTAGCCATGCCCTGAAATATTTTTGGCGAAAAAATTTTTTCATGACGTGAGCGCGGTTTGAACTTTTAAAAACAGCGTGAAACTAGGCATCACTCAATAATTGATGAAAAATCAGCTTTTTAATGAAACACCTAGCAAATTTTTTCTTAAATTTGCATGGCTTTCGGCTTACAATGAGGTTAAGCTTGTGAAGTTTTGTTTAACTTAAATGTTTTTTAAAAAAACAAAAAATAATTGAAAATTTTAACATTTTTGTTATTTTATTAAAAAATATCTAACTGCTGCCGGGACTCAATATAACTTTTTTCCGGCTGCCCTGCAGGTATATGATCTATAAGAAAAGTTTAAAACCGCTCAATAAAATATTTCGCAGTAAACAAAAATCCTGAAGTTGCAAAAAAGTGTGTTTTGACGCATAAACAGCTGTTTATTTCACCCTGAGGTGGTCCAAGTAAAAATACAAAATATGGTGGGTTTGGAAGAACAATCAATAATCTTTTGATTCTGAAAGTTTAATCAAAGTAATTTTTGTTTAAAGCGAGAAAACAATTTTTGAAGTTGTACTCTCGCACCACAACCCACGTCGCTTCTTAACGCCTCTTCGCCGCACAGCACGCCACCTGCGACGATAGCTGACGCGATTAGGTCCAAAGAAAGAACGGAGTTTTCTGCCGCTTACCCTTGTCCGTCTTTCCGGCTGCAAGGGAAGAAACGGCGGGTATCGTGTTGTAATCGTAGGTGCCGCCAGCGCTTGTGTCCTTTGTACCCGAGGGCGGCTCGAAACGCGATGCCTAATACGGGCGCATCAGTTGACGTGGACTTCTCCTAAAAGGGAAACGCGATAATATCGCCGCGAAATCTAGCTGTCATGCATACTGCGGTGAAAAGCGGGACTATTCAGCGTTGCAAGAATTTGCCGTTTCAAAGCCGATTTAAACACAAACGAGGCGTGAGCCTCCAACTGCGCCCGTTCGTTAACACCACATCGCGTCGTCGTATGAGATTGCCCGTTCACGGGGCTTTTGTGTTGCTGTCTACATCTGTCCTTACGCCGAGAAGAGGGAGTGATTGCGATGTGTACGTAAGAAACAGCTAGCTTACTAGTGGATGCTCTTACCTGGCAGCGCTAAGCATTTGCTGATGTAAAGACAGTGGAAAGTCCATAGGAGGACACAGCCGCGCAAAACGGTCAAAATAGGAAAAGCCATAAAGCAACAAGAGTAGAAAAAAAAACATCTTCCCACCAAGATGTACCCGACAACTCGAGGTCCCGCTTTCTACCTGCGTGCGCACACCGTGACACCGTCGCACGCTTTGCCGGGCTCGACGGTGGCGGGCTGTGCAGAGAAGAGACGCAAGGAACGACGCCAGGTTGCGGTGCGAAAGCTCAACTTCAAAATGTTTTTTTTCCTCTTTAGAACAAAATTACTTTAATTAAGCTTTCAAGAACAAAAGGAAATAAACTCTTTTGCAGAAGTCACTATGTTACGTATTTTTCTTTGGGCCACCTCAAGGCAGAATTGACGGCTCTTTAAACGGCAAAGCGCAATTTTGCACAATTTTTTTTTCTGCAAGATATTTAGTTGTACGGCCTGAAACCTTTTTTGTGTACAGTATACCTACAGGGCTGTCAATAAGAGTATTTACAGTCGCATGCAGCAAACCCATAGTTTGTAGCAAAACTAAAAATATGCTAAAATGCTCATATATTCCTTATTTTTTTAAAGCTGCTTCGAGCATACCAAATTCCATGACCATGATCCTTATTACATAGCAGTCCAAATACCGTAGGCGTTTTAGGCAAAAATATTCCAGTGTTCCGTAAAAAAAAATCTTACTTTTCATCAATTATTGAATGAGTCGTTGTTCCACCCCCTTTTACTAGTTCGAACCGCCATCACCCCATGAAATTTGTTTTTCGACAAACAAATATGTTAGAGGCACCACAAACGTTACGGTGAAGAGCCATCAATTTTATTTTAGGAATCGGAGGTGGCCATGGGACCTTTGACATGGCATGGAGAAGTCCACGTCGCCTGATGCCGCCCGTCGTTTACGCATCGCGTTTCGAGCCGCCCTCGGGTATAAAGGGCACAACGGGCCTGCTATTGCTACGCGCTGGCGGCACCTACGATGATTACACGATACCCGCCGTTCCTTCCCTTGCAGCCGGAAAGACGGACAAGGAGAAGCGGCAGAAAACTCCGTTCTTTCTTTGGACCTAATCGTGTGAGCTATCGTCGCAGGTGGCGTGCCGTGCGGCGAAGAGGCGTTAAGAAGCGACGCCGGGTAGTGGTGCGAGAGCTCAACTTCAAAAATTGTTTTCTCGCTTTAAACAAAAATTACTTTGATTAAACTTTCAGAATCAAAAGATTATCGATTGTTCTTCCCAACCCACCATATTTTGTATTTTTACTTGGACCACCTCAGGGTGAAATAGACGGCTGTTTATGCGTCAAAACGCACTTTTTTGCAACTTCAGGATTTTTTTTTACTGCGAGATATTTTATTGAGCGGTTTTAAACTTTTTTTATAGATTATATACCGGCAGGGCAGCCGGCAAAAAGTTATATTAAGTCCCGGGAGCAGTTAGATATTTTTTAATAAAATAACAAAAATGTTAAAATTTTCAATTTTGTTTTGTTTTTTAAAAATATTTAAATTAAACAAAACTTCACAAGCTTAACCACAATGTAAGTCGAAAGCCGTGCAAATATAAGAAAAAATATCGCTAGGTATTTCACTAAATAGCTGATTTTTCATCAATTATTGAGTGATGCCTAGTTTTACGCTGTTTTTAAAAGTTCAAAGCGCGCTCACGTCATCAAAAAAATTTTTTCGCCAAAAATATTTCAGGGCATGGCTACGGACATTGGGGCAAAAGGCCATGAATTTTTTTTTAGAAATCGGAAGGGGTCGAGCGCAATGTCTGGGACGTTTGGCATGGAATGACCCTTATATGTCAACCAGCGTCGACGGAAAACGAAAAACACGTACACACTCTCCGTGCCATTTTCTTCTTATTCTTTTTTTTTTTTCGGTTCTTCTTTTGTCGTTTGGTGTTCTTTCTCAAAAGCTTCTGCGCAGTGGTTTTGTTTTTTTTCCTAGTTTTTTTAGGCAAAGCACATTTTCGGAATGTCCACGCTTTACTCTCTCCGGCATGTTATTATTTATTATTTAGAAATTCCAGATTCAAAATAGCTAGCTATTGCCTAAACGGCAAATGAATGTGATGCCAAAATAAACATTCCGAGTTTCCCGCGCTTTCCAGTGAGGTGACGTCAAATTTTGTGCAACTTGCAAGTCGCGAGCCAAGACCGCCTACACAAGACAGTACCGTAGTGCTGGGCTGGCATTTTTGCGTCACCATGCAAAGGCCAACGCTAGACACAGGTTTGGAAACGAGTGCTACGTGAGCGCTCGGCTTCGAGTCAAATTGGAGCCGAACGTCGACGCAATCGTCGCGTCCAATCTGTGCCCAGCATTGGCCTTCGCTGGTGACGTCATCTCTATCAGCAGCACGGCTTTGTTATCTAGGAGGTGTTGGTCGAACAGGCAGCTCACCGCTTCGCCTCAAAATTGGTTCTACGTATTAAAAGACACATCTGAACTAGTAACCCAAATTACAAGCCGCATTATTATTATCAATTATTATTATGCGAAGTTATTTTTTTTTAAATTTGGTCTGAGAGGTTCTATTGCAGACAACACTGAAAACGTGACGTCAGAAGTTGTAATACGGGGCAATATGAAGGGGGAGGGGGGCGCAGTATAGATTATCTTTGACGGGTTGAAAGAAGCTCGATGACACGAAATGAATGCCAACGCCAGCAAAACGAAAAAAGAAAAAAAAAAACATTCTAATTACTACTACGCTCGTTCGATTTACCCTCCTGCACCGATGCAGAAAAGCGTAGGACGGTCTACTTCCGGTCGTATCTCAATACATGCACCGGAAGTAAACTGCACTACGCTTATTTTTTTTATTATTTGCACCGGTGCTTGAGGTGCAGGCAAATCGAACAAACCTAACACTATTCTTTTTTTTTCTCTTTTTGCTGGCGTGAGCTGGGGTTTTGATTACCTAAAACGTTGCGTATTTATAGTGGTTCTATTATGGTTTTCACCTCAAGAACCATAGTTTAAAAAAAAAGTAGTCCGGCTACTTGCGGAGCGTTACTAATCTCCCCCTTTATGTAGAAATTGATATATATTTTGGTGCATTTTAGGTGAGATAAATGTTATCTTATCAGGACGTACACGTTTCAAACGCCCGCAGCATAGGTTCTTCCCCCAACAACTAGGTCTTATAAGAACTACTTCGCGCGGCGTATGAACAATGCGCAAAACTTCCTTTTGTTCTTGAGGTGAGCACGAGTATAGTGGTAGTTCAGGCTAACACGACACTACGGGCAGCTCAACGTGGTCAACCTATTACGATTTTTTTCCCTTTTTATTTTAGTCTTAACGCACAAATACGTCAGTGAAAAAAAAAGTAATCTTCATACAAATACAAGAACACGAGAGAAAGCTATTAAAATCGTTTTGGACAACGCTGATGTCACGGACGAAGGCGACAAGACCATGAACAATGAACTAAAAAGAAAAGTTTCATCGGCAAACTTGTGCCAGAAACAAAAGGAACAACACACACGTCGAGAAAGCAGCAGCGAGCGCCGACGGCGGTAGCAGCAGGGAGCGACGCTGCGTCGGCGTCACAGCTGGCTATCGCGAGAGTGAATCAGCGAATGAATCGGCAATACCGCGCTCGGCCCTTCTACACCAGTCATCTCGAAAATTTGACCTACCGTAAGATACAGGGCAAGAGCCCACTCAAACTTCAGAGATAATCGCGGAAAAATCGGGGATGGGCGCTTGTTTGCTCATCAATTTTACATATTAAATGTACTGTGCATATTTTCTCAGATCGTACACTTTTGGGAATGGCCGTTTATTCATTCATTCATTCATTTATTGTACCCTTAAGGGCCCTTCTTCAAGGGCATTACATAAGGGGGGATCATACATGAAAAAATACAAAAACAAAGCACCAGGTGTTGCAGCTAACAATGCTGCACTTGCATAATATGTGAAAAAATACAATGATTTATTTTTAGTAAAAACGTGAAATAATAGTATCACGAAACAAGGTGGGGTCATCAATGGCCACTATATCAGGTGGCAGGTCGTTCCAGTCTATGATGGTCTGTGGGAAGAAAGATTGGTTAAAATAATTAGTGCGACCAGTGATCCGCGACACATGGCGTGAGTGGTTTAGCCGTGATGATGATCTGCTAGGAGGAAGAAGCAGTGAGGAACGTAGTATTGGGTGAAAATGGTAAACCTTATGAAACAAACTTAAGCGTGTTATTTTACGTCGTACATTGAGAGTTTGGATATCGAGCTGACGTTTGAGAGATGAAACACTAGTCGTTGGGAAATAGTCGTTTAGGATAAATCTAACAGCACGATTTTGGATGGACTCAAGATGGCTGATGAGATAGGCTTGGTGTGGGCTCCAAATGGCTGATGCGTATTCCAATTTCGGTCGCACATATGTTTCGTAGGCCAATTTTCGTAAGTGAGAGGGCGCTTCTTTCAAATTTCGTTTGATGTACCCCAGAGTCCGGGAAGCTTCTGCCACAATAGTTTCGATGTGGTTATTCCAGATTAGATCACTTGTCAGCGTTACACCGAGGTATTTATAATAAGATGTAGAGTCAACTAGGTCGGAGCCAATAAAATATGAAAAGTTGCTTGTTGTTTTTTTTCGAGTAAAGCGAACCAGCTTGCATTTTGACATATTCAATGACATAAGCCATTTGGAGCACCAAGCATAAATTAAACTTAAATCACTTTGAAGCTGAAGATGGTTATTGTGAGAATTAATTTTGCGATACAGAACACAGTCATCCGCGAAGAGACGGATGCTAGACGTGATTGAGTTAGGTAAATCGTTAATAAATATTAGAAAGAGTAAAGGTCCAAGCACGGATCCCTGAGGAACCCCAGAAGTGATGCGACTGCAGTTTGATTTATGGTTGTTAGCAACAGTGAACTGGGTACGAGAAAAAAGAAAGTCACGTATCCAGGAGACAACAAGAGGGTCAATGCCAAGACAAGAAAGTTTATCGATTAGGCGATGATGAGGAACCCTGTCGAATGCCTTCGAGAAATCAAGGAACAAGGCATCTGTTTGGCTTAGTGAGTCAGTATTAGTGAAAAGTTCATGAGTGAACTCTACAAGTTGCGTTTCGCACGAGAAGCCCCTCCGAAAACCATGCTGGCGATTGTAAAAAAAGTTATTTTCTTCTAGGTGGGAAATAACGTGAGAAAATATTACATGCTCAAGAAGTTTGGACGCAATGCAGGTTAATGAAATGGGACGGTAGTTCGAGGGCAGCTTACGATCACCGCTTTTAAAGACTGGAACGACCTTGCCCAGCTTCCAGTCCAAGGGTAAGCAACCTTGCTCCAGTGACTGAGAAAAGATCAATTTAAGACACTCACTAGATGTAACTTTGGTAATTCCTCAGAATTTTCGGAGTTTATATTATCGGGACCACAAGATGACGCTAGTTTAAATCTTTCTATGAGGTGAAGTATTCCATCGGCTGAAATGTCAATGGAAGCCATAGTTTAGTGTGGAATGGGCGGATGCACAATACTCTTCTACGTAGAATTTTCGGGAGTTATAGCTAGGGCAAAACGGACTAGGCAAGGTCATTCTGGCATCCTTATCTTTTACACTGGGGGTAACAATAAACACGAAACTTCTAGATGCTCGGAGAAGCGTTTCTTCTCGGCCATGCACGCCGCGGCAATATGCAGCTCAACGTTGCGAGTACGTTTTTTTCTTTCTAATTATATAAGTCTCGACGCACAAGCTACGTCAGCGAGAAAACACCAACCCCGTACAAATACAAGAAAACGAGAGAAAGCTATTAAAATCGCTTCGGATAACGCTGATGATGATGATAAAAACCTCGTTAAAGAAATTAGCAGGCCAACGGAACTCCGCGCGGCACGACCATGGTACGGCCCTAAACTGCATTCTATTATTATTCCACTCACTCTCTTTCTAGGCACCTCAATATTGAAAGCAGATATATAAATTGCAAAACATAAACAGCCTGCTTCAAGTCGGTAACCTGCTTTTATGTATCTCCGAAACTAGCAGTCTAACGCTCAAAACAAAACATTGTACACAAAATAATCTATCTCTCTCGAAAAAGAAAAAAAGACAAGGTGCAAGAAAAACAACGAAAGGCGCACAGACTCAGGGTCTGTAAAATAACAAACAACGATCTAAACAGCGGGAGCGAGTAATACATCTCGCATGCTCTCACGCAGCTTTTTTTTATTTGCTCTCACGAGGCTTTTTTTTATAGTATTTTATATCGTATATTTTATTACATCTTTCCCTTTCCCCCGTGTGCGTCGTGCGTCTCGCGTCTGCCGACGCTCGCGTGTTTACCGACGCATCGTGTCACGTGATCCGGAGGCTCCAAGGTCACCTTGTACGCGACGTCACGCATCCCGCGCGGCGCTTCACCCGACGGTGGACCGACGCGCACGCTACGAGCGAAGCCCAGCCAATCCAATGCCGTGGAACATGTCACGTGCGACGCACTCGGTGGACCTCCCCAAGGTCACCTGACACGCAGCCGGCACTGGATTGGCTTAGGTTGGCTCGTAGCGTCCGTTGCGGTACATCGTAAGGGGAAACGGAGCATGTAGGGTGTTGTTACCAGGTTCCGCACTGCCGCAGAACGGTGTTCCACCAGTAAATAATAATAATAATAAGATTGCTAAGCTGCGTCGCTTCGTGAACACACCAATATCTTGTTAAAAAAGACACGAAAAGGAATTTTAAAACAAATGAAACGATTAGCAAAGAGCACCTGGTGGCTGTCGCTAAGGCCTCGTTTGTAATGCCCGTCTAGGAACCTTGACAGGTAGTGACGATAACTGTCTCGCCTAGAACTATACATGCTTTGAACCTGACGTCATCCCGACAGCTCCACCACGGCCAGCACAAGAGAAGAGGGGAGGAAGAACTCCCCACTCAACGGGATTCTCTTTGTCCCAGACGTCGCTATTCTCCCTCTACAAGATTACAGAAGATTAACCCGTTACTCCTAATTCGTACAAAAGGAGCTTTGCGGTTAGTTGCGGTGGCCTGATCGCTGGCATCCTACGAACGCTTCGGTGGCTGGAACGGCTAGGCCGCTAGGGCATCCTGACGACGTTAGCCTCGCCGCAGCTTCGCTCATCCCGAGACAAACTACGTCATGATTCCGCCGGGTGTGACGTGCTCTCCGTTGGCTGCTCTCCGAGCGCTTGCCAGAGTGGGCCGTTTATAACGAAAAATAGAGCCATCAGGCTCAAAATACAAACGTGCGATTGTCATTTTCGGATATTGTGGATCGTATTCAGCCTATTTCTGAACACGACGGGTATATTTCAGATTTTGGTTAAAGTAGCCCTTTAAGATGTATTTGGAGGAGAAAGTAAAAGTGTCCTTTTTACTACTCGAGACAAATTTGTTCATTTTAGCAGGCTGCACTGTTCTATTCCACAGTAGACCACTTTGGAATTCCCAACGACATATATTCGGAGCAAATATAATATTTAGATCAAAAGGGCACACATATTTCATTTTTAACGTTGCTTTCCCGTGTTTTGTGTGTGTGTGTGTGTGTGTGTGTGTGTGTGTGTGTGTGTGGTGTGTGTGTGTGTGTGTGTGTGTGTGTGTGTGTGTGTGTGTGTGTGTGTGTGTGTGTGTGTGTGTGTGTGTGTGTGTGTGTGTGTGTGTGTGTGTGTGTGTGTGTGTGTGTGTGTGTGTGTGTTGGGGGAGGGTTAGGCGCAGCATCAATTTTCAAGAGAAACTGCGCACGTTCCATCATAGGTGACATAGCAAGAAATAGTATAAAAAAACAACGTAGTTATGACACTTTTTGAGATATTATGTCCGAAGGTAAATGCAACCCATTAATCGACCAGTTAATCGATTAAAGGGTAGCGATTAATCGAGTTAAAATTTTGAATCCACGCCCAGCCCGACTTGTAACCGTCGCTCCATCAACTGTTTGTGGAGAAGGAGAGACTGCCACTATAATGTGGCGTTCGCTAAAAACGAACGCGTCTTGTTTATCCATTAAAAAGCGATGGTTCAAGCCGGACAGAATGTCGGGGAAGCTAGCGGGTTTGTATACCAAGATCGACCACCCTGACGCTGTCGCCGGGCTCCGCCATGTTGCCGTGAATTTCGCTCGCTATTGGTGAGCCGCTAGCGACGATAGCGCGTTCTTATTGGCTCTCGACTGCGCTTGGCGCTGCACTTCGGCGTGCCAGGGAAGCTTTGATCACGCCGGGAGACCGGCGAAACTTGCTTTCGGTGAGTTGTACCTTTTTCCTGCGACGCTGCGCTTTCGTACAAATTTTCCACGTGTTCTCAAAGGCAAGTCTCACCGTTTTCACGGGGGTTTAAGAAACGTCTTTACGGCGAGTGACGACGAACGAGTAGACAACGTGTCTTCGGCACGCTGCCGTCAGCCTCCCTAACGCTGGCGAAAACGCGATTTCGCTGCATGCAAGATGGCCGTCCGGTGGCCGCACTCGCGGCCATCTTGGGGTTTGGCGTAGTTTCCCTACCGAGCAGTTTTGTCGTTTTTATATGGTACGTGCATCTTTCCTGTCCTCGAACGAGACACACACGTGTGAGAAGCATCAGGCACTAATGGAGGCGCATTAAGGGGGACAAAACGACGGAAGAAACGGCAGAAAAAGACATAAATGCGACTCCGTCACACGCGAAGCGTTGCAAAAGTAGAGAAAGCAGACGGTCTTTCCCGCCCGGTCGAAGAAGCAGACAACGGCAACAGCAAAAACAGACCGTCCCGCAGAAACTAGGGGCAGTATCATTATTAATGACGCAAAGGACGTGTTAAAGCAGGAATAATAATTTAAAAAAAACTACTAAAATAAAAAAGTGACTACCCCCCATTTTTTTTTTTTCGAGGACGAAAATTATATAAAGACAAATCGACCTAGACGAAGGAAGCGGACAAAAGAAACAAAACAAAAATAAAGCGACAGTCGAGCACCTACGAGAACAGGAAAAAAGTAGTAAATATATATATATATATATAACGTAGAAATGGTTGGGGGATGCCGTTTGAAAAAAAAGAAACAAGTGGCAAAACGAGAAAGTAACGACTCTCCGTGAACGTGCTAACTGTAGTCTAGTCTAGGGCGGGGAAAATGCCCTCTCCTCCGAAACCTTGTTGCCATGCCAAGTCGCGGCGTCCGTAGACATCTTCACATTTTGCTCGGGCCTTCCTTTCTACTTGCATTTGTTTCTCCGGTTCTGGCTTTTTCATTCAGCTTACCTCGCTCAATTTCTAAAACACCGTTGTTGCTTTTGTTGTTTTTTACGTTGGAAGAATAGTATTAAATCAGGGGAAAATGAGAACAAAAAGAGAAAAAAAATCAATCATCCCGTGAGCCACATATACAACTTCGAATCATTTAAAGAAAGGAAAAAAAATAAGTATATTGAGAACCGGCATTAAAACACACACAAAAAGAAACCTATGTTCGTCGATTCGTTCCCGGCACAAAAATGGCGCATATCCGGCCCCGACATAGGGGGCGGTGCAGGCAGGCAGGCAGGAAGGCAAGCAGGGACAGGCAGTGTCGAAACTCGCCGTTACGCAACTTCTCCCCGCTGCACGGATAGTTCTTTCTACGGCAGCTTTGCGCCATCCCCCACGCACGGCGGGTGATGCAACAACTCCCTGGGCCCATAGAAACGGCCGGCAAAGCTATCTTCAGCGCTCGCTCGCTCGATATATGTGAAGCCGACCTCCTCCTCCTATACGGCACGCCAGCGGTGCTGCAACGCAGCCATTTTCCCTGCACTTTGGATCGCCGCACGCCATACGGTACAAAACACTGTTTTGTTGTTTGTTTGTTTTTTTTATATGCGACACGCACACATTTGCAGAGCAGTTACTTTATGCGCGGTACTGTTTACGAAGTTCGCTGTTTCGTCTTGAGCTCGCTGGCACGCTATACACTCATTACGACGAACCGCAGCGTTTCCAATGTGTCGTGCGAATGTCACGTGACCCCCGGAAGGGGCGCTGTGAACACGCGGGGCGTGTAGTCACGTGACAGGTACGCAGCGCTGGATCGCTCGGCGTCGCTCGTCGTACCGTCCACTGCAGTCCATCGTCAGGTGAAACGAGTATAACAAAAATAGTACATCCATGTTTTCGTATTTTTTGAGTGTGGTATTTAGTTTGCGTTTTTTTTTTAATCTTACTGTTTTTGTTTGTTTTTTCTTGTCGAAGTATTGTCATGACATGTGAGTCGGTTGTCACCTCGCTTTTTCTTGACGCCGTGGTCTTGCGAGGGGGACGGTTTCCTGTGTGCGCCCCAGTGTAACCGCTTCGGTGCTGGAAACTGTTACCGATGACATATATATATACCTCTGTTGTTTGTATTTTTACATCGTGCCGAGGCAGTGGCCGGAATATGTTTTTCATCGACCCAAGACGTATCCGTTACGTTTTGGGTCGGTTGTTATGAACTTATATTAAAGCTAATGTGACGCAACACACGTGGAAGTGGGCCACGGGTGCCTAATATACGAGACACGCTTCGGTCGACGACACTCTTTGAGACCACCAGCGACCTTAGTTGAGATACACTGGAGGGCCGTGAATTTTCGTACGCTACATCGGTTTATAGGGCATGTCATCTTGTCGCTTTCTTCTTGTAATCGATACAAAATATGTATCCGGTAGCGTTAAAAACTCTGATATCTTACGTGTCTAAATAACTTTAGACAATACAAATGAAATGACAGATGTGTCGTATGGAGGATTTGAAAGCGGGAACTTAGCACATTCTAACTTTTTTTCATATTTTAGAGATAGTTTGGCCGTGCAATAGTCATTACGAAAATGCGAGTCGGTACAGCGCCCCTGCAGCGTCAGCTTTCGCTGCATGTGCTGTCGAACTGCGATATGCTCGCTCGGCCAGTGGTTTATTATGACTATTCTGACTCTTGTTTCTTTCGCCTTTAAACTTCGAATGCCGCAGAATTGTGTTTTATTTGGTTTCTTTATGGGCACCGGAAATGAACGATGACGACGATCGAAACAATTCTTCGAAAAATACGAAAAAACACCAAACAATATTCGGTAACCCCAAGCTGGCTTCTCTGCACAACACGGGAGCTGTGCAGCGAAGCGCGCACGCAGGGGCGCCCGCCGAAGGCTGATTGTATTTGCTGGAACGACTGAAGCGAAGAAAATTGCCGTCGGTAAGAACACAAACACATTAACGTTGTGCCGCCCTTTTTCTATCTTCTTTTCTTTTAAATGTTGTTTTCCAATTGCAGCAAAGTTTTTTGTTTCTTTTTTTTTTTTTTTTACGAGATAGCTGTACGTAGTTTATTGCAACATAAGAACTGCACCACAAACTCTGCACACACACAAAAAAAAGAAAAATTTACACTCCGGTAAATGCCCAATGCGTTGAAGAACATTAGGTAAAAAGGTTAGCTTGGCTTTCGGAACAGTCAATCAGAAAAAAAAAAAAGTGTTGACGGATATGTTTCTATTTATGACGTCATAAAAATGGTGCGTTCATACTGAGTGGCGTCGTGACGCCCTTTTTCCCTGGGAATTCGGAGATGGAATCTCTCCCGCAGATCTGAAGTTACAACACACTTATAGTGCTCACACAATCCTGTCTTTCTGACACTCTATTAAAAGAAGAAAAAAAAAAGAAAGAGGGATATGCGTGCATACGATCTATATTTTGCAATACTATCTGAAAGAATCATGACACATTATAGTTTTTTTTTTCTCAGTGAAGAACGCAAAGGTCAGTGTTACGTCTAAGGTCCACCTTACTCTGTCAGATGGCACACACATTCCATTGTTTTCTTCCACCTGACATTCTTAATTTTCTAATTAGCGATACCTTGATACCTTAATTAATAGATGCTGAGCACAGCACCATGTTTTATGCGTATGATACGTGTATAAGGTAAGGAATATTGTCTAACCACTTAAAATGGTCAAGTCAGCTGATTAAACTAATTACTTTTCAGCTTTTGCTCCATATGGGTGTTTCGTATAGTAGTATGGGATATGAGTCGTATGAATGCACTTTCTTTTTTTTTTTAGTAGGGCAAATATAGAAATAAACGCAATCCTTGACAAAAAATTAATAGATAAAAACCGACACCAGCCCATATATATATATATATATATATATATATATATATATATATATATATATATATATATATATATATATATATATATATATATATATCGGTTGAGTTTGCACTTTATTATTACCGTGATCCTGTGCGCGCGGCGAAACGGCTGAGGATTTTCTCCTCCGATGTTTTCAAGTCGACTTTCTCTTTTGACCGGAAATGCCATCCGTTTCGCCAACGACCGCGCCGACACTTCAAAGCCGCCATAACCCCCCACGCCAACTCAAATCCAGCTGGGGCGTAGTATGTATCTTCCGCTTCCGTCATCGCTCGCGTCCTCGACGAGTCAGCGTCCCTCAGACAGACACAACAAACAGAAACAAAAAACGCACCACCAACACCACACGCGGGAAACAAAAACAAAACAAAAGCATCTTAATTAATTCGTTCCACTGCGCCATCTGTTGGGCGGGACCCGCAACAAACGGTCGCAACAGTGGTGGGGGTAAAGGCGGGGAGACTTCCACGTTGGCACGTCGACGGCGAAAAGTCCTCGGGAAAGCTTTAAAGGCCACTTATTTAAAACAGCATCGAAGACAAGACAACGCACACAGAGTGCCTGCCGGTGGTGGTATAGGGGCGTCGCTTGCCAAAAACACTTTCGGTCGGCACGCTCTTTCTCTCTCAGGGCCGTACAAAGCAAGCACCCAGACTAAAACGGAGGATGGGGGAAGGCGATAATACAGAAAAAGATAGCCTTCATCAAAAGAGCCTGCTGCTGCTGCTTGAAACACCCTCGCACTCAGCCGTATGCATCTGTCCTCAGCGCGGAGAGAGAGAGAGAAAAAAAACAATTAAAAACAAAAGGAACGTCAGTGAAGGTTCGTTTCAGGGCTTCCGGAAATTCGCAAGGTCCTAGTTTTGTTTTTTTATTTTGTTTTTCACGGTGTGCCGTGATCAACGCAACCAGTCGCAGCGCGCAAATGAAAAATAAAAGCCGTTATTCAAACTATGTTAACAAATACTCGCTGAAATACGAACTCCAGCAAGTTTATTCCTTTTCATTGCTTGGATAGAAAAAAAATCATCATAAACTGCCGAGGCCATTTTCACGCCAGTTTAGTCAGCCGGGTTGGAGCAGCTGGATTCTGGATAATGTAGTACTAGCTAATCGACTTCAAATTATTAGATAACTTCATTTACTTTGTTTCATCAAAATAATATATTAACTAATTTTCACTTGAAAGAAACAGGTCCCTCGCCTGCTCTGCTAACTCCAGTAGCGTCTTTCTAGCCCAGTTTGTACAGAGAGGAGCTGAAAATCGGAAAACATGCAATTTAAAACTAACGAGATCGTATACTGCGATTTTCTTTCCAACTCAGCATTGTAGGCACACAGTGTGCAATAAATCTAGGCCAACGCGCTGTGTACAAACAAGCTCGTGTTTGCTCACACCGGGTCTGGGCAAACGCGCCTAAACAGTACACGTATATTCACACTGGTAACGTGATCAGGCTTTCCGAGGTTCGAGTTCGGTCAGGTTCGACTTTTTCGAACTTCTAACGCGAAGTTCGACAGAAGTTCGACTGATGTTCGATTAAGTTCGAACTATTGTTCGCATGCTCGAAAAATTGAAAACGAACTAATGTCACCTGACGGAGGAAACGTGCAATATTTTTGGGGGGTATATTGTTCCATTGTTTCACATTAGTGAACTAACTAAAGCATTGCAAGTACATACGTTTGCTTTTCTATTGTGTAAACATTAGTAATCATTGATTACTAATGTTTATAAAAATAACTATATTTTATAAATTATTTGTTTCCGAAATTTTTAAATTGTTGTGTAGATGTCGAGCAACACTGTCCACAAGTCGAACTTCGTCGAATTTTCATAAAAGTCCGAACGTTCGCCGAAGCAGTCGAACCTCGAGTTTCGACAAGAATTCGCGACATTTCTCATTTCGATTAAGGTTTCAATCTCCAGCTTCCAATTGAGCTATATATATATATATACATATATATATATATATATATATATATATTCCAAGGACTCGAGCCGTGATGGCTTCGTGATACCGAACACCGACGCCAGCAGCGCCGCATACCAAGATGGCGACGGTACGCGGAGAGCAGACGACGAGCGCGCGGCTCTATTGCAGCGGTTTGTAGGCAGCAGCGCAAGAAATGCGGGGGTCGGAGACCTCGCTCGAAGCCAAGTTTTATTTTTTATTATCGCTTACTTCCGACAACTCGGAGAGAAGATCAAAAAGAAAGAAGGACCGTTAGCATACAGAAACAAATCGCAAAGATAAAAACACAAGGGGGAAAAAAAGAAAGAAAGAAAGAGCACAGTCGCCGGAAGCGCTGCGCCTGCCAACAAACGAATTCCGCCAGAGACGCTAGATTAAAAAAATAAAAGAAATAATAAGAAAATGCTTACGAAAGGCCAGCATCAGGGAGCGTCGAAAGATGACAGAAAATAAAACCAAACAGCAAGTAACAACTGAACAAAAGAAAAGAAAAATCAAAAATACGTCAGGTAAGTGTGTCGTGGTGAACATTCCCAGCAGGCCTATGAAAATGGAAGTACTTGTCGAGGATTGAAGACGTACGATAATATATAACAATATTTTTGATGCCGATAGAAACAGCGGTATTTAAAAGTTTACTGATGTTAAATGCTTAGATCGAATTAGACTCTGGAGGCTTACGCACATAACTTAAGAATTCGGAAGCGCAGTATAGATAATTTCTTTCACTCACAAACCTTCGCGGAGAAAATATGTAAACTGCAGGGCTTGTCAAAGAAAATTTTTCAGATTAAAAAGCTCCGCGGAGGTATTTTTCGTAGATTACAAAGTTCGCCAGAAAAAAAAAAAAAGTTGAAATAATAAAGCTGGTCAGAGAAGGTTTGTGGAGTACGAAATTTGTCAGAGAAAAAATTGTGGATCATAAAAATTGTGAGATAAAATTTGCAGATTGCAAAGCTTGCCACAAAAATACAAATTGCTTGGCGGGGAAAATTTGCAGGTTACAAAGCATGATACGGAAGATTTGCAGATTGCAAAGCTTGGCGGAGAAAATTTCTAGATTACAAAGCTTGCCACAGAAGATCTGCAGATCTCAAAGCTTGGCAAAGAAAATTTTTAGATTACAAAGCTTGGCAGGGAAAATCTGTAGATTGCAAAGCCACAAAAAGGCTTTCAGATTACAAAGTTTTGCAGGGAAAATTTGTAGATTACAAAGTTTGGCAATGAAAATTTGTAGCTTACAAAGATTGGCAAGGAAAATTTGTAGATTACAACGCTCGCCACGGAAGATTTGCAGATTACAAACACTGCCAGAGAAAATGTGAAGATTACAAAACTTATTAAAGAAGATTTGCAGATTATAAAGCTTGGCAGATAAAAATTTGCAGATTACAAAGCTTGCCACAGAAGATTCGCACGTTACAATGCTCGGCAGACGAAATGTTCTGAAACTGGAGCTCTGCAGTAAAGGCAATAAAATTTCACAGTAAAAAAAAAAAAAAACACAAAACCTCTTAAAAAACAACACAGGATTTTACAGGAAACATCCGAAATCCGAACGTTTATAAAAACGTTTCTCGGTAAACCCTTTCGCAATCAAAATCTTTACATTCACGACCTAAGCAAATAAGATATCCATGTTTTACCGATTGCCCAGACAAAAAACTAACCCACCTTCAAAGACTTTTTTTTTTTCAAGTTTAAAAGTTTTGTTAGCGAAATCTACAGGCCAGTCGACAGGACGCAAACAAAGCAAAGTACCAAAAAACAACAATAATTACAACAGCAATAATAATCCGCCTTTTTATCTTCTGTTTTACTCCAGCAGACCCTATATAGATTAATATATACAAAACTGTGTTGCTTGTACTTTGCTCAACGGGTGACTCGTCTCTTAGCTTTAGATGAGAAATCTATCCAGTGGAGTACATCGCACGCAAATTAATATACCTTTATACCGCTTCTGCGCTTGTGATTATAGTTTGTCGCCGCACGCGCCGACCGAAAAACAAAATACAAACAAAAAACTACCGGCTGTGTTGCCGTGTTGCTATGAGGGCGAGCGAGCGCCCCTCCTCCCCCGACGCGTCTGCAAGACCTCCTCTCCCAGACGGCACGAAAGAAAATAAAAATAGAAAAACACGAAGCCCCCTGCGCCGCTCTCGCGTTGACTTCGTTTGACGCGTCTTTGCGGAACGCTGGCGGCGACAGCCCCTACGCCGCACATCACTAACGTTCAAAAACACGCTGACACAGTTTCTAACGAAAACATGCTCACAATGGCATCTTCGCAACATACCAACAAAAGCCGATTTGACCGGGTGGCGACGCCAACAGCCGTGGGGGGTCTCGGACCAAAACATCGTCGTCGATCAATACAATCAGATGAGCGGGCGGCGGCGTTGTAAAGCTCTGCTCCCGTTTACGCGAAAACGACGCGGCGTTTTCGTGGTTGACTACAAGGTTTCAATGCACGATGATGGGTTGGTAGCTTACCCATGGCCAAGAAGCCGGAACAGGGCGTGCCGATCGGAGTGTCTTGTGGCGTGTCTAGGAGTACGTCGGAGGGTACGGCGTCGTCGGCCCTTCGGTGGTGGTGGAGGACCCCACGACCCAGGGCTTCGTCGTTGGAGTCGCCCACGGCCATGGCACACTCCAGGAAGACCTCCTGTTTCATGGTCCGGCGTTGTTAGAGGCGGTGGCGGGGATGGTACGGGAGCGAGCGGACGGTCGCCGACAGAGACGACGACGACGACGCCGCTAGGCCTAACCGCGGTGGCGACGACCCGACACGAAGAAAAACCGAATTGAGATGTTTCTCTCATCAAAGCAAATAACGGGAAAACTTGGGCTTTCCGGGTGATTTCAGATATCCCTCAGGGCCGAATTTGAGTCTGATGACTCCTTTTTGGGTTGGGGCGGAGGAAAAAAAAATATCCCAGAAAAAGCAGCTTGAAAACCAAGCCCTCCTAGGGCCGAGCGAGCCCCCGGCGAGCACAGCCTGCCAGCTGTAGCCCCAAAAAACGCAACCCCTCGGACCTCGCAAACCCCTTACATTGGCAACGCAGATGCGGACGGCCCGCGGTCGCCCTTATATACCCCTAGACGCCGACCAATGGCAGCGAGCCGAGGGTGTCACGTGATGGCGCGGTTTCACAATAAGTGGCGGAGCGGTTTGGCTTCCGCGTTGTGTGACAACGAGCCTTCTTTTCTTTTTTTCTTTTCTTCTCTCGTTTGCGCTTCTCGTTTCTGCCGCTGCATCCCTTTGTGTTTTGAGACCGGCGGCGCGGCTGGCTTTGCCGGTTGCTCGTCGTCGCGCATAAAGGAACCTCCGGGAAATTAGACAATAGCGCGCTGGTTGGTGACCAAAGTAGATTAAGCACGCGCTTGCCAGTGTTTTCGCTCGGCTGTCGTCGTTGTTGGGGGAGCACACTAACTAGCGACCGCACGCAAATGGGCCACAGACGGATGACTCAAAGGGGCGTTTGTCTGGTCGAGGCCTCTCAGCTAGCTGCCTGTGTTCCACTTCTAGGCGGTTCCCACAGTGAATAATAATACTCAAACTAACTACTGTTTGACTGTTCTGGCCTGCCCGAAGCAGAGCACGTAAGAAGCACCGTGCAAAGACCCGTTAATTTTTGGTGGAACTGCAATTGGAAGCCTGAAATCGTTACTTACTGGTGGAGCTAAAACCGGAAACCGTTACCACTGGCTCTGGTCAGATAAGATCATGCAGGTAAATAGATCAGCTTGAACTTATAGAATTATACTTGAACACGAGGAAAGAAGGGCAGGAAAGGAGAGGACCAACAGCTGTTCGTCCTCACCTGACTTTAAAGTTCAAGCTGATCTACTTACAAGTATGTATACCGACACGTTCATCTCTTAACCGCAATTAAAATCATGCAAACGAGTCCGGACTTTTTTTAAATATATTTGTACTTGTTACACCTTGACCGCCTCGACATGTGTACGGAACGTGTCAAAAAGATATTGTATATATATATACAGTATATATATATTTGAAGAAAAAACATTGAGTGCGTCAGAACAGCATATTCGATTTTTGAAGCCTTTCGTTTTTGTCATGTTTGGTGACACTTACTGCGCAAAATACAAAATACCAGAAATCTCAAATATTTTGTACTTACGACAGATCATGGATATTATCGATGTAAATATTTACAGTATTGTGGACGTTATGTATTTCGCGTTAAAAATTGGCGAACTTGGCTCCTCACTAGATTTCTCAGTAGATTTCTGAGCCGTTATCTCAAGAAATTTAACAGGTAGAGCATTAAACTTTATGTCATATATTTGTATTAAAACTTTCTTTCGAGTGATATATAAATATTTGCTTTATCTCAAAAACTGAAATTTGTATTGCACTTCAAACTTGTCCTAAAGTACAAAGTTAAAAAACTTCAAGGGGCAATTAAAAAAAAAGATGAAAAAAACATCTTCGATTTTCTTGAAATTCATAATGATAGTCTTCCATCATACTCTACTGTTTATTCATAAAAAGACGTTGCATCATTTCCTTTTCTTCGAAGTTACAGCGCTGCAAAGTACATCTACCACGCCGGCTTTTTCCCGAGGTCACAGACGAGATAATTTGATACCGTGTTATGTATTACTAGATATATATCTTCGTGCTGTATTCGGGTATTGGGCTCAAGTTCGAAAATTCTACCAAGTAAAACAATACCGGCGTTTTTCGTCTTTTGTGTTATTACCAATAAGCCTGTCTTTCCCTGTGTCTCTCTCTCTCTCTCTCTCTCTCTCTCTCCTCTCTCCACTGGCATAGCTATCGACTCATATTTATAGTAGTATATATAATATATATAGTATATATCATAAATATATATATACTATATTTATATATAATAATATAATAATATATATATATAGTAGGTGTCCCAAAAAACTTTCACCAAACTTTATAAAAATAATAACAGCACTCTACGAGAGTGAAATTAACTGTACGTAGTTAGAAAGCGTTTTGGGAAATCGCACAATCTTTCTCAGTGCACCTGGTTATTTAGTTAATTAAGACTAATTAGCTAATTTTTAATTGTTCGTTTAAGAGCCAAGGTGTGAATTGGGAAGTTGTAGAGCGCATTGAGAAACGCCCAATTAAGGTGTCTCCTACATGATACGCTTTGCACGCTTCTTTTTATTAGCGTAAAAAAAAAGACCAAAAGCATTTAAAAAAAGAAAAGGCCACGTAACAACGCGCTTGCAGCGCTCTCAGGCGTGCTCTGAAGGAAAGAAGTCCATTTTATCACCGACGCGCTCTCCGAGGCAGGGCTGTTGCTTATGTTAAGAAACACACGGGCCGTGTTCCAAGAATGTATTCGATCTCACTCTGGGGTAAAGGTTCCGTACCTTGGCGTTCGAAAACCTATCCGCGTCCACGCACTGTCCTGTCACGTGACATAATCAGACGGAGTAACTCGAATCCGTTAAGAAGATTTGGAACAGTCATATGGTGTGGTTATATCATGTTCACGGCTCTGTAATTCCATTTTTTTCTTTTTTGGGGAAAGAGAGGGAGTTATAGCCGCAATATTATTGGTCACGGAGCGGTAATATAGTGTCACAATGCTTACTGTCGCGCTTAGCGTCCGTAGATTGGAGTACACAGTCTTGTTCCTTTCTTATGGTCACACTGGGCATACAAACACTGCTTTCGAACAGTGAGCAGGGACATAGCCTCCTCTATACTCACAAAGCCTGGCAGTTCGACGACGGAGCCATAGAGTGCCCGGTCGCAGATTTGGAGCGCGAGGATCTGGTAGCACAGAGCATCAAAGATCCATTTCTCGGGGAACCTGGACGTCAGCGCACAGCTTTTGCAGCGGCGAGGACCTCAAACACACTTGTTCGCTCGGGAGAAGTGTGTGTCGTCGTCTCGCCGTAGCGGGGCGCCAGTCACGTGGCTCTCCTCTCATCCGTTGTCTGCCGCTCCACCTTTTCCATTTTGGCGGCCGCTTCTCGTGGCGATCTGCCAGGCTTTGTCAGTATATAGGAAGCTATGCATCTACCCGTTAATCATCCCAACCAGAGCTCGGCGTTAAGGCGTCCCCGCGCACTCTGGTTTCCTCCTTTCCCTCGGTTTCTACCCGTACAGCTTTATTGCGCGTCCCCCGCGTGGCGTCCGAAACGGTAAAGCTGTTACGAAACGACTCGTGCCATCGATCCTATACAATCGTGAGCTCTGTAAAGGTTGCTTCGCCTCAGTGCGTCGGTGTACACGGAAATGCCGACTTTACGGGGGGCGGGGGAAGGGGGAGGGGCGCTAACACCACGGTCAATACAAACATTTTCTCGGGAAAAAAACAAATTATGAAAACATTGAAATCTTCATTTTGGCATGTGCATCGGTCTTTATTCCATTACAATCCTCGTAAATAGTACGGTTCGTCAAAATGTTGGTACAAATTTAAAATTCTCGAAGTACTCTGTAAAACCCAATGTACAAAAAGAAGAAAGAAAAGAAGGGTTTTAGAATAAATTACGAAATATACGTTTATCTGTGTTCTCTTTTTCTATTTTGCATAATGAATTTATATTGTAATACTGCCGTATATAATTTTTTTCGGGAAATATTAGAAAGGTTTTCGACACTTGGGGATGGGCAACGTATCTACATTCGTAAGCCTCTTCAACATGCCTCGTTTTCAGCTCGCTCCTTCCGAAAAAGGTGTTCACGCGACACGCGAATTTGCTGAATTCGGATTCCCGCTTTAAAAAAGAAAATGTTTTGAAATCGACCTTGCGTTAATTCTTCGCACGACGTGTACACAAGTCGTCTCTGATGAAACCGCAAAGTTTACGATCGGCCTTTCTCAACACTCTTTCGCCACCTCGTCAAAACTACGGTCGCCGACGGGGAGGAAACGGCAGGGCTTCGATGCCGGACCTCCCATACGCCCTCGTTGTTTTCCGCCGACGTGGAAGCTCGCGCCAGAGGCTGGACAGCCGAAGGATCTCCCCGCCGCTCTAACACCGTCAGAGAAAACAAACCACCGCACCGACCCGTGCCTCCAACGACGCGGTCTTTCGGGGCGACCCCCATCATGTTGGAACAAGTCCTGAACTGTCTGCAGAAACTGTCTGAGGCCTTGCTTGTAAGACTGTCCCATCGGCCATACCATAGCCACCTATATACTGACAAAGCCTGGCAGATCGGCACGAGAAGCGGCCGCCGATATGGAAAAGGTGGAGCGGCAGACAACGGATGAGAGGAGAGCCACGTGACTGGCGCCCCGCTGCGGTGGCACGCGGAAACACGCTTCTCCCGAGCAAACAAGCGTGTTTCGGGTCCTCGCCGCTGCAAAAGCTGTGCGCTGACGTCCAGGTTCCCCGAGAAATGTCTCTTTGATGCTCACTGCTACCAGATCCTCGCGCTCCAAATCTGCGACCGCGGGCACTCTGTGGCTCTGCCGTCGAACTGCCAGGCTTTGTGAGTATAGAGGAGGCTATGGTCATACAAAGAACTGTCTACAGTCATGTTCCAAACATGTTCGAAGCCTTCTAAGATGCCCGAGGCGTGTCCGCGTATAATTGTGTCATCATGCCTGCTCCGAACACCGCGTCGTTTGTACGACGCATGATCAGTGGAGGCTTAACTGCGCAGGTCGTTTTAGAGTCTCCACGTGCCACAATCATTACCCGTTACCAAAGAGTAAAAATAACAATCAAATGCTGACGGCAAGAAAAGAAAAGGGGCCGAGAAAACAAGCGCGGATGCTCTCTCTCCCGTAGATAACGCCTATTTCCGGCTCCCAAAACACACAGCCTGCCCGGAATGGCACGGCGAGGGGCGGAACCTATAAGAGCACGTGAAAATAAACCATCTCCGATATTTATAGTCTTTCGCAACCTCCCGCCGGAGCACGAAGGGCTTCGCGGTGCCGCGCACTCTTCTCGACAACGACGCGAGTGCCCGTCAGATGCGAACAAACGGGCGACCACTTACTCGTTTTCATTTCTTTTTTGCTGACTGAGGGCACTTACCGACGTGCCGGACTGAACTGGCCTACACTTCGTGACGTCAGGAGGTTGGCCAAACGCGATTGGCTCGCGCGGCGTGACGTCAGCAGGTTGAAGATATGTGATTGACTCGCGTCTCGTGACGTCAGGGACTGGCGAATCAGGATTGGTTTGCTTCCAGTGACGTCGGGAGGTTGGCCGAATTTGATTGGCTTGCACGACGTGACGTCAACAGATTGGAGACTGGCGAAGCGGGATGAGCTCCCATCCAACGTCATGAAGATGCCAATGAAGGAATTGGCTTACGCATATGGTTGGATAAACGGGATTGGTTGGCACCTCGTGACGTCAGGAATATTGCGAAGGGGGATCGGCCTACACCTCGTGACGTCAGGACTATGGCGACCGGGGATTGGTTTGCACACCGTGAGCTACAGATACTGATCGTTCTGTCGCACGTCATGTACCAGGGCGATCTAATTTCAGCGTGCGTCACATTGAACAGCATGAATGGATCAAGTAATTTTTTCAGCTCTCTGATTAATCACTTGTCTGAATTAATCACACGCTTCAAAGCATCGCGGAACAAGCGCTCGCGCGGCACATCTCAAAGCAAGGAGCGCCGGCACGAATTGTCGCCTTCACTGCTCACTCGTCTGCTGTTGAAAGTCCTTAATATCAACGTCCATTATTCGCTCTAAAAAATCTAGGGCGTGTACTTTCCCGCAAAGCACTCGAGAAAGACAGTCGCTGCAATCTGCTGGGGCAGCTCGGCGAATCGAGACTGAAGCCAAGGAAAAGAACATTCCACGTTATGGTACTGAGCACGGCACGTCATGTTCAATGTCACAGACTGAGTTTTAGATGCGTTAGCATTTATTGCCCTGGAGCACGTGGGCGTTTTTCGTTTGGACGGTCGTGATTTGGTTTGGACTGGTTTGGACTGGACTCGACAGTGGACATGGTTTCGTGAAGCCGTGGCGCGGTGCGCGGTTCCCTTCGTACCTCAATCGCTCCGTTCGTTCGCTCGTTACATCAATTTTCCCTCCTACAAGGAACAGAGAGTCCTCTGGCACGTTTCTAATGACGCGCCGCGGGAGCGGGAGAGGAAGCTGTGGTTGCTGCATCCGAAAGCCCCGACGCCCGGGAGAACAGACATGGCTCTCCGAACACAACAGTATGAAGACCATGGCGATGTTGGGTTGATTAGCGCTAAATGATAACGCATGCCAAAGGCCCGTACCGGTTGGTCTGCGTACACCGATACCAAGTTAAAAATGTGCAAAACAACAACGATATAGCATCGAAACAGGACAGTAATTGGTAAAGAGGTTACGTGAGAGAAAGGCGGAGGTTACTAGTCACTTTATAGCAGAAGTCCTTCACTTCGTCACGCGTCGTGGACGGGTACTGAGTGAAGCTATAGCAGGCAACGAGCGCCATTGTGTTACAGTTCTCACTGCGAAAACTGTCGATGCCTCTCAGTCCTGGCCAGGACAGGCTGCAATGCAACGGATTGGTTATGCCGCAGTGCCTGATTGGCTCATATTCAAATACAAGAAGTTGGCCAGAGGTCGGAGAAAGGCCACTTCTCGTCGCCGTGGGACAAGGCAGTTCCAACTAACAGCACGTAGTAAATGGGCACCTCACATTTCCTTATAATCTGCAATGCGAGGGGGACCCTGCTTCATCAAGATGGCGTAGGCAGCTATGCGCTGTACACTTTCTAATGAGGCCCCAAGGTGTACCTAGTGGGGGCTCCGTACCGGGCAGCAATTCTACATCTAAGGGAGCACAAGTGCGGTGAAAAGATGCCGTAAGGCCTCAGGACCAGCACCGTTGGTTGCACAAAGACAAAATCCTAGCTGCCGGTGCGCCCTCGAGAGCACTTCTCCAACGTGAGTTGAGAAACAGCTGGGGGTTCAGAGTGACCCCAACAGCTTTGCACTTGATGTCCACCTGAGGACAGCACAGTCAAGGCAGAGCTCGGGAGGGAGAGCTTGCCGGATACAAGATAACACCATAGCTGCACACTTGACAGCATTTAAAGGGAGTTTATTCTGGCAGGACCGAACACACACTGCATCGAGGTCACGCTGGAGCTGCTGCTAGTGAGAAAGGTTTAAGAGTGAGCTATTCTGCGTAAAGCAGAGGCTTACAACGCAGAGATGCAACAACGTCATTGATAAACATATTGAAAAGTGTGGGGCCGAGCACACTTCCCAGGGGCACACCGGATAGAACCTTCATTGTACCCGAAGCAGCACCATGGAAAACAACGCGTTGAGTTCGGTCACGTAGAAAGTCTGCAACCCAATTAAAGTTCGCCACAAACAAAAGGCACGAAGCTTGCATCATGAGGGTCTACTCTATCAAACGCTTGACGAAAATCCAGCCGAATGAGCGCAGAGGGGGTACGGCCATTTAGGCGTTCAATGGCAGTGTGGTCAAGAACAGCAAGGGCGGACTCGCAGCTGCGACTTGGCTTAAAACCGTGTTGCTGCACCGACAGCAGGTAATTATGTTCTAACTGTACAAATACTTCCCTGTTTATCACACGTTCCATGGTCCTCGTCGTGGAGATGGGGCGCTACGATGAAGTTTATCGGAGCATTGCTTCCTTTGTGCACTGGCGTGACCATGCACTTTTCTATTGCGGTGGTACCTTTCCCGCTGCAAGAAAGTTACTAAAAAGGCGGGTGAGGACTGGGCATAGTCTGGTGGAGCAAGCCTGCAGGAATGCTGCGTGGATGCCATCAGGTTTCGCACTTTGGGAGGCGTTGAGGCAACGCAGCCTGCTTCTTTGGTGTCGTCCTCGATAATCAAAGACTTGGCTAGCAAGAGAGAGTTAGGCGCTTGGACATTATAATCGCCAAGAGCCAGAGGTAAATCCACGTCGGCACGGGTAGCCCAGACCATAGCCTCCCAGACAGACGAGAAGTGGCCACTAAACAGTTCGGCAATAGTCTTAGGATCACTGAAGACAGAACCATCCTTTTCAAACTCTGGGACAGACGAAGCCCTGCGCCGGCTCTCGACACATACACCCAAAAAGCTTGGGAGAGCGCGCAGTTTTTTCGCAAACCACGTGCAGGTATTTTTTGTGTATACCAGCTTCTTCGGGTCTCTCTGTGCCTCCCGTGCCGCAACAAGGACTTTTTGGCGATTGGTCTTCTTGGCTTTCTTGAAGAGCTTCCGTTTCTTCTGAGAGAACCGTATGTTGTCCCTGGAGATCCAGGGGTCCCTTAGACGTCTGGATAGATGCCTGGAAGGCACACAGTGTACTTTAATGGCGTTCATCATGAGTCACAGGTCGTAGCCGTCATCTACGCGATGGGTTGTCGAGAACCTGGTTCAAGGGCGTCAGGTGTAGGAGGTTGTCAAGATGTGACAAGGCCATCGCAGAGAAATTTCAAATCATTTTGGAATAATGGCGGGATTTTTCGTAGCGTCAAGAGGCTCGAAAAGCTAATAGCGCTATCGGTGGAACTAGGCAGGCTCGGTTGGACGGAGCGGTCTGCTATGAGGGAGGTTGCTCACAAACACGAGATCCAGAAAAGAAGCTCTGTTCAAAGCTGACCTGTACGAGGGTTCACAACACACTTAAACAAAACCAGATATGTCTCCATGACATCGAGAAGAGCATCATCCTGTGGACTCAGTGGGACAGGTGCTGAGAGGTTGGACCAGTCTATGTTGGCGTTGAAGTCTCCAAAGACACAAACACAGGAGTAGGCCGAGACTTCAACGTGTACAAGGGATTGCCCCAGGAGGTCGTAAGATACGGTTCGCGTAGGTGGGTAATACACGCAGCACAGCAGTAGCTTACATTTCCGATGCGCAGCTTTGACGAAGACGGCCTCAAAATCTTCTGACTCTAGGTCGAGTGTCCGGCGGCAGTGAATCAGCACACCGCCCCCACAGGACGCACGGTCTCTCCTGTAGATGACGTGCCTAGAGGTATCGATGAGCCGGCCGTCGTAAACAGACTGGTCGAGCCACGTTTCACTAATACCAAATACCATGTCCAGTTCTGTCGCTACCCGCAACCGATGCTTGGAAATCATGAATTTTGTTTTTCACCGAGCGAACGTTCGAGAACCACACCGCGATGCAAGTGTTACCACTGCAGGTGAGGAGCTGATTGGAGATGGCGACGCTCGATGAGGGAAGAAAACGCGGTGACCATCCCTGACAACGGTTGTATTTTTTCCCCTTGTCTTCCCCAACATTGTGTTTGTTTTTCGACTGACCAAAATGGGATCTCTTCAGAACAAACAACGAGCAGTTCCCTTCCCGGTTTCCGCAGGCACTCTCTCTCCTTCGTGAGCGAGGAGGACTCGGCGTTCTTGGGCGTCCCTAGTCCAGTCCGTGAAACACACACACATCGAAGTGACCGAAACAATCATACACAGCAAGTGGGGCCGCGTGAACCAAGGCCACGTGTCGGTATTGACCGGGGGACGATCTCCTGAATTCCCAACATGGCCAATGCGAGAAGATTGCAATAAAGGGAAGAAACACGCCAGAGACAGTGTCTGCAGACTGTCTTTTGTATGATGAGTGGCCTCTGCAGTTCTCCAGCACGCGCTCGTTTCCTTCCGCCCACCTTTGGCTGCTCGTGCACCGAAATGTTATGCTGTTATCAAAGGCAAAGGCTCGCGCTGGCAAGAAGCTCCAGCTGGGGGCGAAGCATGTACGATATCGGGTAGGAATGTTCATGACTTTACAGAGGAGTGCTACTCCTACTCTGGTCCAAGTATACTCGCACAGACCGCCACTGATTTAGAAGATTCTTGGTCGCAGTGGAATTGCGAGGATAAAAGGGGACTATTTCTTTCAGTACTGCCTTTGCAAAGCTTGATGACGTAACTGGGATCGAAACCACCCACCCGACGACAGTCGAGCGCTGGTCATGGATTGGACCCGAGAACTGCGGGAGCACTCGATTTCGGTTCGTAACAATCAATGCCTCGGCGGACACTCGGGTAGTGGCTCGTGTCTTATCACTACGGTGATGAGAATAGCCGAACTCTAAGAATGCCTGGAGCTCAGCACGCGCTTTCTACTTCGCCGACCCCAGCACGTGGCTGTGATTAACGTTGGTATGCAGCATAAAATAGGCATCAGGCCACGTGGCCGGTTGTTCTGGCTCCGAGAGGAGGGGTGAACGATGCTCATATTTCTCGAATTTATTTGCCGACTGCAATTGCTTAGAAAGAAAAACTAAGGCAAGTTTATTCGGTTATTAATGTTAGGGAGGGATTCTGAGCAGTATTTAGCGAAAGTAGAGAACTCGTTTCACGGCCCCTTCAACGCGTCATCGACTATGGTATCATTGCGCCTGGCAGTCACACTTGCCAGGCAACACACCATATCTCCCACTGAAAGCTGTGCGCCGATCTGAGAATTGCATTGACGACCGCGTTCCGCTCTGATGGTGACCGTGTTCGTAACGTCATCATCAGATTCGGCTGATGCTCTTCGGCGAATTCGGCTGTTGACTACCTTTTTTACGATCGCGGTGGCCAACCAAACTTCGCGAGAAAACTTGCGCTCGTTCGGAGAGACAATAGATGGTTTGCATTGACGTCAATGCGGCGGCCATCCTGGTGGCTTTGCCGCTGAGCGGGTATACCTACTGCAACGCACATTTCGCACCACTGACTTTCCTTTTTCTCGACAAGAACAAGGGGGAATGATCACGAGCAGTTTCATATGCTGCTAATACATCATACAAGAGTAGGGTGACCATAATCCTCGAAGTAGGAAACAGGACATTCAGGTTGGGGAAGGGGAAAGGGGGGGGGGGGAAGTTGAGCTAATGCACAGAGGTGTGGAGCTTGTGACCGTCACTAGTTATGTTTAAGTCTAGGAAGTTGACAGAGGATTTCGATATCAGTGAGGTAAACTTGAGGAGGCGTGGGCGTTACAGAGTGCATTGGTGAAGCGGTCAACTACGGGAGGGGGGCCAAAACCAAAATTATCGTCAATATAACGACCGTAGAATTGTGGGGGCGGGTGTGGAAAGGAATTAGAAAAACGAGTGCTCAACGTAGCCGACAAAAGGTTGGCGAACGAGGCGAATCACGGCGTGAGACGGAGGGTTTTGAAAAGGACGCTGATCAAAAAAATGGGAGCGAGCCTGTAGTCCTTCGGCGTGAGGGATTACCGTGTAGAGAGATGTGATGTCCATCGTGAAGGGGATATATAGTGTCGGGGGTCGGGACCAGATTCGACAGGCGTTGGAGCATGTCGGTTGTGTCTTTAACGTAAATGGGCAGGTTTTGTACAATAGGCTGCAGGACCGAATCCACAAAAGCGGAGTTGAAGTAAGTGGGGCAGGTTATGGCGGACACAATAGCCAGGTCGGCCAGGAGATCCAGCTTTGTGAATTTTGGGAAGGAGCTAGAACGAGGGGGCGCGGGGATGACGAACGATTAGGCGATTTGCAGCGGAGGGAAGGGAGTTGGTTTCGATTAGGAGCTTTACGGTAGTTGTAATTTTATCTTGGAAAGCGGCGGTGGGGTCGGAGGAAGGGGGTTCGTAAAAATCAGGAACGGGGAGCTGTCGGAGAGACTCCTCGGAGTAGAGATCACTACGCCAGACCACCACGGCCACACCCTTGTCGGCTGGCTTGATTACGAGGTCAGTGCGGTTTCGAAGGGATTTTAGAGCAGTAACTGCTTGTGGGGTGGCGTGGCGGAATTTAGAGATGAGGCTGCTAGACGAGTTGGCGAGGATACTACGGCATGCCTGGATTGAATGGTCGGTTTCAGGGTGTTTGGCGGGAGGCGGGGTCCGGATACTAGTTTTCGGGTTAATGGTGTCGAAAATGGTGAGGTTAAAGTTGGACGGGTGCTGGGTGAAGTGGGCGTCTAAGAGTAGGCGTCGGAAGAATTGTTCGCTCTCCACATGTAAAGAAAAAGGGTCAGGTCGATTTTGAAGTGCAAGGGACGAAGGAAAGACCCTTCGATAAGATGGCGCGTTCAGGTGCGGTGAGGGGTAAATCGTCTGGTATGGTGACTACATCATTGCGTTGGACGGCGGCCTGGTCATTCTGGGCCAAGAGTGGCTAGTTTCCTTTATTTAGAGGCGAGACCATCGGCGTAGAGATACGAGTTGACTTCACGAATTTTGTCGATAATTTTGCGTGAGTGTCCATTGAAAGGTGAGTCAAGGGACTTGAGGAGTGTCACCGTCGCTATAGCGACGGTGAGACTCCTCGCCAAAAGCTAACCGTCGCTATAGAGACGGTGAGCTTTTGGCGCAATTGGGCACAATGGTCATCATGGAATCTCAGATGTGCCTTCATTAGTTGGAAAGCAGCATTATCTAATATTTGGTTGAGACGCTTTCGGAGGGCCGGATCATCAAAGTGATTAGCAGAGTGCAGGCGGAAGCCTTTAGGGATTACCCGCGGTTACGTAGGCACCGCGTCAGAAAAGAGAGGTGACTAGCTGCCTTGGTGAGCTCGAGGGTGGTCGAAAAAGCTTCAAGAGCTGGGTAGAACTGGGGATGTGGTAAATTGTGGAAACCGGGTGGTGGGTTGTTCAAGAGAAGGACGGAGTTGAGAAGCACGAGGAACACAGACGAAGAGAGTTTCCACTTACATTAGGCATGGAGGCAGAGGTGTGGGCTAGGATTCTGAAGATGTGGGGTTCTGCCGGGCACTGTTAGTGTATTAGTAGGGATATGAAGGGACAGATAAGTGCCGAAGGAAAGGAGGAGAACGACGTTTCGACCAAACGGTCTTCTTCAGGTACACTAAAAGGGGAGATGGCATAGGTAACACGTGACAGATGTGACGTAGTGGAGTCAGAAAGGGAGAAGGAAAAGTCGTCAAGTAAGGTGCAAGACGTTCGAAGGCAACAAGTTGAGGAATGCGGGTGGGAGGAAGCTTATAACCCCCGCGTGACCAACCAAATTATCAACAACAAAAAAAGAGAAAGAGAGAGAGCGAGGAGCGGGAGAGAGGAGAATGTCTAATAGCCGAAAGAAAGTTTCTTGTTTAAACCGGAAGGAAATTCCGTCTTTAAGTTAAATATTAATCTGTTTTCTTCTTTTTTCCGTGAGGTGGGTGTATGGAAGCCTGATTTGATGACGCATACTCGCATGTTGAGTTCAGAAGGATTCGTGGAGGAGAAGTGTTTAGACACGTGTGTGGAGAGGCCATGTTTGAGTTGGCCCGCTCTTTCTAGCGTGACAAGTCTGCGGTGTTCTCTAAAGCGTTCGTGGAGTCGGCGGTCAGTTTCACTGATATATAATAAGGTTGGACAGAGTGTGCAGGAAATTATGTATATCAGATTAGAAGATTTACAGGTGTGGTTGTCAGGGATTCTCATTAGCAGGTTGGGAGGAGGGCCGGTGTGTTTGCTCGTAAGGCATTTTGGGGCGCCGCACGGCGTGGTACCGGGGAGTAAAGTCTGAGGTCCTACGGAACGGTTGCTGCGTACTAAAAGAGATCGTAAGTTTACGATCCCTTTTAGTGCCCGCCTCCGTAGGATTTGCAGCGACTCGACATTGATTTCCGTCATCAGCTTAAGACGATGACCACCTTCTTTAGTGAACGTGGTTACCCACTCGGCCTTCTGCGCAATGCCAGCAGTCGCGTTTCTAACATTTCGCGGCACGACGCCCTATTTCCCCAATCAAGATCTAAACCCCCGTGCAACCGCCTCATCTTCACGTTCCATCTCTCCATACCTAGGCTCAGCAAACTAATCATGGACGCCACTTCCCACCTCGTAGACTCTACAGTTCTTTCTAAAGCACCCGCGCTGACTTACCGTCGACAGCCCAACTTACGATATCTTTTAGTACGCAGCAACCGTTCCGTAAGACCTCAGACTTTACTCCCCGGTACCACGCCGTGCGGCGCCCCAAAATGCCTTACGTGCAAACACACCGGCCCTCCTCCCAACCTGCTAATGAGAATCCCTGACAATCACACCCGTAAATCTTCCTGCACACCCTGTCCAACCTTATTATATATATCGGTGAAACTGACCGCCGACTCCACGAACGTTTTAGAGAACACCGCAGACTTGTCACACAGGAAAGAGCGGGCCAACTCAAACATGGCCTCTCCACACACGTATCTAAACACTTCTCCTCCACGAATCCTTCTGAACTCAACATGCGAGTATGCGTCATCAAATCAGGCTTCCATACACCCACCTCACGGAAAAAAGAAGAAAACAGATTAATATTTAACTTAAAGACGGAATTTCCTTCCGGTTTAAACAAGAAACTTTCTTTCGGCTATTAGACATTCCCCTTTCTCCCGCTCCTCTCTGTCTGTCTGTCTCTCTCTCTCTTCTGTTTTGTTGATAATTTGGTTGGTTACGCGGGGGTTATAAGTAGGGCTCCGTGTTTTCGGAGTTTATTTTTCGCCAAATTCGGAGGGTGTTTTTCGGAGTTTATTTTTTGCTGAAGATTCGGAGTTTATCGGAGTTTATATTTGTTTGATTCCCAATTCTCCGATATTCGGAGTATAATTTCGCAGTGTTTCCTGTTGAAAATAAATATGTAAATAATAACCGGATGTAAACGTATGCCAGGAAAAAAAAACGCGCTTGTATCGATTAAAATTTCTTCAGTTGTATTTGACGTTCGTGCCATTGCGATAGGCAATATTAATTTGTCCCACGACAAACGTCGCTCACAAGTGTTGCTTCGATAAACGTCGATACCTTAAAATCAATAAACTCCCGGGTGCAGCCGCTACGAAGTTCGTAGTCATCCCATCCTATTCCATCAATCTAGCCCGTGGCCGCGCGAGGTGGAGTGGTTAAGGATGTAATAAAGAGTTTCAACTCTTTCATTCCTCTATTTAATACAACCTCTATGGTCCATAGCTTTCACTGTTACAAAAACATACCTTCTCCTTTCTCTAAATCACAAATCGTATGGCTCAAACTGGAAACCAAAAGAGTGGCTTTTGTCGTGACCCGAATGTACAATGACCCTGTTGCCCTGAATCAACCTCGACGAGACAAGCGGCAAGACCCCTTTTGACAACGGTCTGAAATTTGAAAGATAATTATGGTGCCATTTTCCCAGGACCATTAACTCCGTGCTGATCAAATTGTAAAAAAAAAAAAAAATTACTTTTTTTTTTTTGCGGGGTGGGGGGGGGGGGGGGGGGGGGGTGGCATTGGCACATAAACATTCGGAGTTTATCGGATAAATCCGAATTGGCCAAAATTTTACCGGCGGGTGTTTTTCGGAGTTTTTCGGATTTATCCGAAAACACGGAGCCTAGTTATAAGCTTTCTCCCACCCGCATTCCTCAACTTGGAGGCTACGTTAGCCTTGCAAACGTAGTAGATTTGGTATTCTATTTTTTTTTTACAGACTCGGTTCGGTGTTTTTCGGTATCTATTTTCGTTTCGGCCCAAAAATTGCCGCTTTCTCTGAGGCTTGTGTTGAAGGAGACGGGACATGACCGCGGGATTCCCGAAGCTCGATGGGAACCATGCGCATGACTCAGAAACTCTGAGAACGTCCAAGTGCGAATAAGAGAGGAAAACGAGATAACGGGTGCAGTTCCCGAACACAAAAAGCGCGGACAGTTTGAGCCATTCAGCGCGGGAGTGTTCTGGGTCAACGCAAAAATAAAGCTGTAGACAAACATTTTCCACTTTTTTTTCTCTTTATTTTTTTATTTTTATTCCAGGACAGTTTTAATCTGGGGTTTTTCGACTGTTTCCCCCATTTTGGTAGAACCGCGACTCGGGGATTACTCGAAGCGCCGGCCCGCGGATACACCAGGTGGCGGGTTCGAATCCCGGCTGAGGTAACTTTCCCGGGTTTATCGGTACGCTACCAAAAACGCAGCAATGTAGTAAAGAATAAAAGTAAATAGAACCCGCTTTTAATGTATCTCATATACGCTAACTTCCTCTCTCCCTGGTTCCATGAACTCACTAATTCAGTCACTCATCCACTCACTAACTCGAACTAACTCATGCCTCACTAACTCGCACGCGCTCTCTTTGACCCGCGTACCGCGGCCAGTGTTTTTGCCGACACTCGTCCGCGTTCGCCGCCTGTTGGAGGTCAACAACATTTTAATAGTCATACCCCAAAACGAAGGAAGGTAGCAAAACAACGTCCCGCACGTATCCATTACCCCGACTCGAAAGTAAAAAAAAGGTCAGGGGTACGCCGAACTGGTCATGACCCCCGTCTAATGTTACGCCCTTTTCTTTTTCTAGCGGAAACCTAATTAATGGGTCAATTAATACGTCGCCGCCAACGAAAACTATACCTCGTAAGTGAGAACGTGATAGCGACATTAATTCTCTAATCGTTTTCTAACGTTGTACGACGACGCCGATGTCAGATTCATCGCGCGTCCTGGCATCGTGCCCACTTCCCCCTTGCGAGGTTGATTATTCCATGCTCATCGCGCCCCGCTGCGGACGGGCGAAAAAACATCAACAGAGTAACAACGATAAAGTCCCGAATCTTATAAACAACCCACCCCTCCCCCTTTTTACTCCCCCCCCCCCCCCAAAAAAAAAAAAAAACAGTTTTAGATTTAACCGTCACCTTATTCGAAAGCCATAAGTGTCTTGAAATTTTCAAAGGAACAATGTGTCCCGTTTCCATGTACGCTGATGCCAGAGCCTTTTATTTATACTGTTGACGCCATTCATCCACATGCATTTTGTTGGGTTCACGCGACCTCCATTTTCCCACTGAAGATTTCCGAAGTTCGCCTCTAACTTTTAAATAAGATAACGGTTAGTTATCGAACTTTGTCACCCGGTTCAGACCACTGGCGCTACCGTTTGGGCGCAGAATGAGCGTTCGTCGATGCGCAATTGTTTTTACGGTAAAAAACTGTGTTTTTTTTCTTTTCTTTCGAAAGGACACTTTGTACGTGGCGTGCATATGACGTCATCGCGACATGCGATAACGTCACTACTTCTTGTTGCCGAGAAAGAAATTCAGTGGTGCGACATGTATGCTGCAGAAGGCAGTGTTGGGAAGTATTTTGAGTGCATTGTACTTAAAGTACTTGAGTTCAAGTAGGTTTAGAAAACGTGTACTTGGAGTAGATTGTCTGAGTATGTTCTTGTACATTACTGAAAGTATTTTTTATGGTACTTTCCGAGGAAAGTACAACTCCCTTGCATTAATTGCGTCATCATCATAATTTCTAGGTCAGTTCAAAACTCCATTTTACCGGATGAGTGGCTTATGGCAACAGATGTGCCCGTAAAAAATGCGGGGAAAGTGACTTGACTGCAAATTATCGCCCCATTTCTTTGACCTGCAAATCGTGTAAATTATTAGAGCATATTGTAAATGAGCAGCTAGTCAACTTCATGGAGGAGGACAATATACGAAGCCCCAACCAACACGGTTTTCGTAGAGGGTTGTACCCAACAACCCACTTAATTGAATGTTATCATGCAATCACTGGTCATGTAAACGAACTCTGCAATGGATGCCGCTTTTATTGATCTAGCTGTCAAAAGCTTTTGATCGAGTATCCCACTGGAAATTAATTAATGTACTAATTGACTTCGGTGCACCTTCATTGATCATAAGATGGATTAGTGCATATCCCAGAAATCGCCAGCCAGCAGTTCGTTGATGTTAATGGAAGTTTTTCAGAATTGTTAAGAGTGCATTCAGGAGTTCCGCAGGGCTCTGTGTTGGGTCCTCTGCTATTTTACAGACATGTAAACGGTTTGTTTTTTATCAGCAGTAAAGGGTGCTCTAACATAAGCATCTTTGCTGACGATTGTATAATTTACGCTTCTATACCTGGAGTAGATGACGATGTGAATTTAAACAATACCTTATCTCGTATCTCATCATGGTGTTGTGAAAATAACATGAGAATGAACATAACAAAAACACAATACAGGCGTTTCACAACAAAGAAAAATATATCATGTTTTGATTGTGAGCTTGACACTATTAAGCTCACTAAAGTTGACAGTTATAAGTGTTTAGGTGTTACTGTCTCGAGCGATCTAAAATAAACACGTGGACTACAAAAAAAAAGAAAAAAAACGCGTATTTACGTAGAAAATTGTATAAATCGCCTCCTTCGGTTAAACATTTGGCTTACAAATTCCTTGTAAGGCCGACTCTAGAGTGTGCGTTCGACGTCTGGGACCCATGGCAGGTTTCTCTCTCCAATGAACTTGAAAAAATTCAATCACTTGCGGCGCGTACAATTTTTTTTATTTTTAATTACAACATCGGTTACGGCGCTGAAAAAATCAAGGTGACATGCAGCCGTTAATCGAAGAATATGCCAGCGGCTGAAATTATTTTTTCAAATTTATTATGAACTTTTTTAAAATCGACAGTTCTAAATATACTGTAAAACCCTTTATTTTCGCGGCCCCTATTTTTCGCGAATCTGCCACAGACGACATAATCGCGGCCATTAAATTTCGCGAATTTCAGATGCCTGCATTGAAATCTTAAGGACCGAAATTTTCGCGCGGCCTTAACTTTCGCGAATTTTCTATTGCGAAATTCGCGAAAATTAGGGCTCGCGAACATTAAGGACTTTACAGTATAAAGACGAAAAGCCATCGTTCAGAGCGCTTGCATCATCAAAACTGCTTGCTCCAATTCATGCCCGCATAAACGCATTTAAACAAACATTTTTTTGTGGAGCCTATTGATTTATGGAATTAGGTTCTCGGGGATGTTGTTGCTCTTCAGACAGTTTCGGGATTTAAGAGTGCTTTAAGTGCATTTTTTTGATAAGTAAAACATTCGTTGTCGTGGTTGTGATGCGAGCCACATGTCGCGTTTCTTTTTTATACTTTTTATACTTTTTTGATACATGCAGAGAATTTTTTTTCTCTCTATCGTCCACTCCTACTCCTGGCTTGGCCCGTATGAGAACTGGCAGTATTGCGAAATAATAAATAAATAAATGTAGACGCGGAAGGTAATGTCCGATTTTCGAAGTTTTACGTTCAAAAACGCTCAAACAACAACAACAAAGCAAAAATTATAAATGCGAAAGCTGCAGCTCCTGCGAGCACAAAGGTTCCGATTATAATTAATTATGGTACCGAAAAATACCAAAACGTATTGATTAAAAAAAAAAGATTATGCGATATTTTTTTATATTGTTTTATTTCCAACAGACTAATACGT
Source organism: Ixodes ricinus (assembly GCA_037355805.1). NCBI lineage: Eukaryota > Metazoa > Arthropoda > Arachnida > Ixodida > Ixodidae > Ixodes > Ixodes ricinus. The sequence goes on along the minus strand of JAZHYW010010919.1, from coordinate 75,826 downwards.
TAGTACAACAAGCTCTACTTGATATATGTCGGCGCTCCCTATAAGCATTAAAGAAGTGTCTTTTTGTGCCTAACCACCGCACGAGTTTTTAAAATAAAGGATTAAGATTAAGATTCAACTCGCCAATACGGGAGATAAAAAAAATCTGTTAAATTATCCCGTATAGTTTGGATAATATTGCCAAGAGTTGTGGCACGTGAGGCTCTTCCCCTAATAAAAACATTACTGACAATGAGAGTTTAGTTCACATTAGGCAAACCAAATTCACGCCAAGATGATAAAAGTTGCCATTGACCACTTTTCATTCGGCCAAACAGAAAACAAAAGTGATTGTGTTGTGTGTTAAAACTGCGAGTTGGACTATTTGGTACTTATGCATGGTGGAAAATACGCCTAGAAAACACGGACAAAGAAAGGAGCACACAAAACGAGGCGTCCCGTCCTGCGTGCTTCTTTCTTTGTCCGTGTTTTTAGGCGTATTTTCCACCATGCATTGTGTTGTGTGTTTTTTATACGGCGGGAAGTCAGGCCCGGTTTGCGTCTGGTGTGTCGGCTGTAGACGGGAAATTCAGCCAATGCAGCACCACAAGCAGCCTGGGGTCTTTAACGTGCGTCACACGCAGCGTAGTGATACGAAACCCAAGTGAAACGGATCGCTTTCCATATTCCCTCAGTTTACGGGTAGATGGATGGGTGATATTGGCTGTGCTTTTTGTAACGGGTGGTAGCCTGCGCCACCTACCCAAACAAAAAACTCAGGGTTAACCGACGCTTTTGCATGCACTATTTTTTTTTTTCGGATTGAGCTTGATTGAACTTTAAGTCGGAAAACAAGCAGCCGCTATCCATCACGACTTGGAACCACCCTTCCCAAATTTGACGCTTGCACCAAACATAAAGGCAAATATCTCGCGAGACCGCCAGTGGCGGATCCAAGGGGGGGGGGGGGGGCGACGGGGCCAACCCCCCCCCCGCTCCCCCTTCTGGGAGGGAAATTTGACATGGGTGGACCCCCCAGTGCACACGAAAGGATGGGAAAATAGCATCCTTACAAATTTTCTGCCCCCCCCCCCACAAAAAATGGAGTTCTGGATCCGCCCCTGGAGACCGCTATGTCACTGACGGCATAAACATGCATGGCTCCTTCGGATGGCTCCAGAGAGCGCTCCGTTGGCTCCGTTGCCTTCCACTGTGCTTCGGCTGCGCGTGCACGATCGCGATCGGCGCCGGAACGTATGAAGCATGGCTCGCGCTGGAGCAACACCACCTAGAACAATCAAAACCCGTGCAATGGCATTTTGACGTCATCAGAGTTAGATCGAACGAAGACGCAGAGTGGGCACGAGTGTGACGTCAGGGTTCGGTTGGGCCTCGCGTCCAATCAACGCGTCAAAAGGCGCCCGGCGTCGGGTTCGGGTCCAATGGCTGAGTTGGCACCCTCCGAGTGTGAGGACGTTGCGTGGAGGTAGAGGAGATGCTGTTCACAGGCTTTGACAATGTCTCGCATTCACCTCAAGAACCCTAGTGAAAAGAAGTCCGGCTTCCCGGCGGAACGTTGCCAATTTGGCCCTTCCCGAGTTACATGTAGGTGCATCTTAGATTCGTTTTATGTTATTTTCTCGAGACGTACACGTTTCAAAAACCACCAATAAATCATCGCTTCTTTCTTTGACAACAAAATCTTGCGAGAACTACTTCTCGCAGCGGATGAATAGTGCGCAAAACGCTTTTTGACGTGAGAAGCCCCCCCCCCCCTTCCGTTCTCATCAGTACAGTGACTGGTGGTTTTGGCAAGCGAGCAGAAGGCACGCGTCCCAACACTCATCAGTACGCGCTGTGGGTAAAGGCTGGTTCACACACGCCCGTTTTCTTACGTTACGTTACGTAAAGTCACCGGGAAATCTGTGCTTCGTATTAGGCGTGGCTGCCAATTCAGGGAGATAGCCTGGCACGCGACATTCGAGACACGAATGTTTCGGTGACGACGAGCTAGGACGGTGAGTTACCGTGGCAACCAAGGACACAAGGCTCGTCGGAACGTAACGCAAGGAGTTGAGCCAGGTTGAGCTCGGTTCAACTTCTCACACAGCACCGTTTTCTTACGTTACGTCCAAGTCACCGAAACATTCGTGTCTCGAATGTCGCCTGCCAGGCTATCTCCTTGAATTGGTAGCCACACTTAATACGAAGCACAGATTTCCCGGTGACTTTACGTAACGTAACGTAAGAAATGAGTATGTATGAACCAGCCTTAAAGCGGTTTATCGTCTGCCTAAGATTCACAGTTTTGATGGTGCGAAATGAACCATGGTGAAAGCTCGTCGGTGAATAGTGTACATTCTTAGTTTCTCAGTATAACATATTAAAAACAAACGAAAAAAAAAGAAGAAAAGCGCAGCTTCTCACTATTTATCTTTTAGTAAACATTACTTGTTTTCTTCTTTCGACGAAGCAACTTAATCAAACTGCCATTTTTCGGCGTTCGATACACCGAGTTTCAAAACCGAAATGTTCAAAAATTGCTGCCAGCAAGAAAGCAATTTGAACGAAACCGATTTCACAGATTACGGTCCCCGTAACCGTAACCAAACCGGGTTTTTCTTTTGTTTTTTTTCCCCGTCGGTTTCAGTTTTTATTTCTGTGCGCCCCGACCGGTCCCGACTCCCGACGCCGTTACAGTGTCATTGCGCAAGCGCGACACCTACTGAACCTGCTGACGTGTACTGCTGACGTAGCCGTTCTAAAGGCTTCAATTAAAAAAAGAAAAAAAAGACACAAAGGAGCCGAATTCTTCGAAAGAAAGCCTGTGTTCCGGACATGCAAGCAACCCAACAATGCTGCAATGCCGGAAAAAAAAAAAAAGAAAAGAAAAAGGAAGATGAAACGGTGAAACACTGCCAACAGTTTCTAAAACAAGAGCCCTCCAACCGTGAGTGACACAGGGCTTCCCGCTTCAAGCGGGCCACGATGAGAGACGGCACTCCTCAAACTTTTTGTCATTTTTTGTAATTTTATTTTTGTTTCCAAGGGCCGGAAATGGGAGGTGGGGCAGGTCAGCTCTTCTCGTATTGACGGCTGCTCAAAAGAAGCAAAAAAACTTCTTTCTCTCTCGAAGTTTAGCGTCAACTCGTGACGCCGGCAGTAACCCCCGTCAGGCAAAGCAGAAGGAAAGAGACCGCATTAGCCTCAAAACTGCGAGTCATTGGGGACCTTTCCGAGTTCGTCTGCTCCTCGTTAGCGTCCGCCTCAGACGTCAGTCCTCTCCCAGTGACACGGGAGTTTGTCCGCTATCAGAAAGCCTTTGAATAGGGGGCGCTAGCGCTTTGATTTCCCTCGAACAGCTTGGGGAGTCGCACTGCGCATGTTCAAAACGTCTGCGCTTGCGCTGTTTGGGGGAACTAAAGCTCTGGGGCCCGCTACACTGTAACCAATGTCACTAAAACACTGAGTTGGGAAACTGACGCTAGAAACCTAGACCGCTGGCGTCCATCGAGACCAAACTAAATACGATAACGACGCCACCCTCTAGCGACGAGTGAAAACATAAAAGTTGCTTTATCTAGCTACTGAGAGAGATAGCCCTGCGATATAGTGCCACCGGCCCTTGTGCGACTCGACCTGAGTGTAGTTCCCGAAATGGCCGCTGCGGGAGAAATGGCGGCGTTGCGATCGCATTTAGTTTGGTTCTCGAGTACGGATCGGAGCCACTTTTTCAAAGCATAGCTCCTACGGCAGTTTTCCAACTGGGTATTCTAGTGACGTTGACTGAAACTCTCCATTGAAGAGGTGTGCAAGCGGTGGTTCAAATCGAATTGAGCAGCGTCATCCTTGGCTTCAACGCTGCTAAAGCCGCAGCCAGACTGCTCAGATACATCGTACAAAAGACGCGGCGTTCGCGGCAGACAACGTGCGCCCCAAGCATGTTTACTTCATAAATATGCTTGGAACACGTGTGTAGACAGTTTTGGCACGAACAATGATGACATGACCCCGATACAAAGAAGGAACAGACCTCAGACAGTGTTTGCCAACTTTGTTGATGTATTAGCAGTGTGAGCACGGCTTTAGGTAACCGGTCGTTGTGGCTTTTCCCTGCACTGTGTGAACGTAATGAAAGATGCAGTGCCATTCGAATCACCCTTGCTACAGCCCTACACCGATGTAGTGCTCGTACCAATCTTGGCGAGATCCCAACCTCGAACAGGTTTCCTTCCCGTAGAGGTGCGCAAATCGTTGTTCGAACTTCGAATCGAACAGCGCAGCACCATATATCCTCTGCGGTGAGACTTCATCTCTCCATCCACTTCCCGACCCAGAGTCAAAGCCTGCGCGCTAGCATTGTGACGCCATCACGATGAGATCGAGCGAAGGCGCTCATCGCCTCTGGCTGGGCCTCATGTCCAATGAAGACGTCGGAAAACGCCATCAGACCGCGATGAACCGCCTAGAAGACAAGTCCTGCCGATGACGCCATCGTGGGTTGACCCCCGACCCGCCCCAAGCGGCCAATACGCCAAAGGTCGGCGAGAGTCGCTACAAAGCGGCAGACGCATCTGTTTTGTCCTCTTGCTCTTAGAATTTCTTTTTACAATAAACCGCTAAACAATGTTCAATTTTTTTTTTTTTAACGTGTAAATTATAACGACGGGCATTTGGTACGTTTCGGCGGAGGTCTGAGGATTAATTTGGAACACCTGGGGATATTTTGACCTGCAACCGAAAGCTCGCGGTAAAACGGCGCCTTGCGGGCACCTCGGCCGGGATTCGAACCCCGCCACTCGGGAATCCGTCGGCCGGCGCTTTCCCTCGGAACCACCGAGGCGAGGCGGCCATGTGTTCGAAGCTTATGCATTTAAACTTGCGATTATCTCTTTTTTTTTTTGTACGTGTTTTAGTTATTTTGACGTCATGAGGAGGGTTACCCGATTCGAACCAAGTGACATCGCTCTCTCTCTCGGCGCGTGTGTTTTGCGACTGAGTCATCGCCTGACCAGCCAGCGGTGAACGCTCGAAGTGCAACGGTAAACGCGTGTGGAATAAATTCAATTAATATCCGGGGTAGGATATCACTAAAACCAGCGCATTTATGAAACAAAAAAACAACAACAAAAAAAGGATATACACCCATACGACGGGTATAACATTCGAAAGCACCGTCATGACATAAATGATTTTTTTCCTCAATGAAGCACGCACAAGTCAATTTGCTGTTTGGCCTTGGTTGTCTGCAAGAAACTTTTCCCTTGTCCCTGTTTCACATAAACTTCTCCTATATAAAATTATAGTGCGCACCAAACTTGAGTATGCAGGCTCTATCTGGAACCCTGGCGTAACCCTAGCATCATCCATTGAATCCATTCAAAATCGCTCCGCACGTTTTATACTTTCTAACTATCACCGTACAGCCAGCGTCACCTCCATGAAAGCGTCCCTATATTTGCCCAACCTCTCCTCTCGTAGAAAAATAGCTCGCCTCTGCTTATTTCACAAGATTTATCACTCTAACCCAGCACTTCGAACCTCATTATTTTCAGAACCATCATACATATGGCCGCGCACCGATCATCCACTAAAAGTAGGAACCCCCTACTGCATCACCTCCACCTTTTATGCCTCCTTCCTACCCCTGACCTCCGTCGACTGGAATCGCCTTCCCGCATCCGTAGTCTCACTAACTGACGCTGCTGATTTTAAAACCGCCATAACTGATGTTTTCAATAATGTTCCATAGCAGTTCTGTACCTTGTGTTTTGTTTTTTGCGTATTGTTTTCATTGTTCACTTTATATTGATGTATTATTCCACTCCTCTCTGTAATGCCTTCGGGCCCTGAGAGTATAATAAATGAAATGAAATGAAATATTTTCCTCCCAGATAAAGGGAATCGTTTTCTTCCACATGTCTTTAATAATTTTCCAGTTAAAGATATTTTAATTAAAATCATGTAGCGCGCAGCAACGACAAATATTTTAAAGCGCAGCTCTTAGGCGCCCGTTTCCGGCCGGAGCGGCGTCGCCGTCGGCGTCGGCGTAACCGTGAGGTAACGTGACCCCCCCCCCCCCCGAGCTCACTTGACCCCCCTGAGATCACGTGATTCCCCCTGAGGTCACGTGATTCCCCCTGAGGTCACGTGACTTCTGAGGTCACGTGACCCCCCTGAGGTCACGTGACCCCCCCTGAGGTCCCTGACCCCCTGAGGTCACGTAACCTCAGGGAGTCACATATCTCTCAGTACCCTTCCATCCTATCCCTCAGTACCTTTCCATCCTCCTCCTCAAGAGCTGCGCTCTAATCCGGCGTTACAGGGAGTTGTAAACGGCTTTTATTTTTCTTATATTTTATTTGTATAATTAAGGCTGTCGCGAACCGGCCCAGGTTCGAGTTCGACCAGGTTCGACTTTTTCGTACTTCTTGTGAAAAGTTCGACAAAGGTTAGACTCAGGTTCGACTGCTATGCGCATGCGCGACAGGCTGGCCAGTTGGCTTCGGATTGGATGGTGATGGCCAAGGGATGAATTAAGGGCAGCACTGATTGGTTATTTCAGTTAATAGAGTACAGAAAAATTAAGTTATTAACTTCTTCAGTGATTAGAATTAGTTTCTTTTATTTGCAACGTTCTGTTCATAAAACTAAAATAACCCTTTGCATAAAAAAGTTCTTTAAACTTAGACATGCTTGTATCAAGGCCTGGTCACATTGTCCACAAAGTCTAACCGGTCGAATCTGGTTAAAAGGTCGAAGGTTCGTCGAACCGGTTCTAACCAGTCGAACCTCGAAAGTTCGATCTAAAAATCCGGTTCGACAAAAAGTTCGCGACACCCCTATGTGTAATACGTGTATAAGATAAGGAAAAGTGTCTTAAAATACTTAAAATTGTAAAATCACTAAATATATATATATATATTTTTTTTTTTTTTGGGGGGGGGGATATTTTTTATATGGGTATTTCGTATGGGTGCGTGGGGATTGCTTCAGCGGGACACGCAAAACTATCCAATGTAGACACACATTCACTTGGGGCTGTTTTGCCTGGGTTCGTTAGACTGGACCTTTTTTGTTCGCGGGGTCATTTGATCCTACACCCATATAAAGCATAAAATGACATTTCGCACACATAACTGGAACGGTTTTCGAAAACCGCGCCCACGAAAATAATCAAAACGGGTTCGATTTTGTAAACAAGAAGGGCATCGATTTTTCCCTCCTCTCTATCCTCGCTCACAAACTAAGAAAAAAAAATGGTGCCAAAAATTGCGTTTTGTCGCCTTAATAAAAACAAAAAAAAAATGGTTCGATAGAAAGTTTTCAGCTCTAAGTTCAGTCACCCTGCTTGCCCTTCGACCACTGCGCGCAAATCTAGAAGTCAAACATAATAATAATAGCAAAAACAACATCAATAAGAACTATATAAATAATCAATAAACCGGTCTTTTTTTTTTTCAAGTACTACAGTGTATGTTTATTGTTTACTAACATGACGTTCAACGTCTTCGATTTAAGAATATGCATGATGATCAATCTTATTTTATTATTATTTTTAAAATAAATCTAAATATTTAAATGCAGTATAAGTTAACAAACAGTATCATACAAAACACGTTCCGGGGATTATACCGTAAAATTTTTATCAAAATATTACTAAACCTAAAACACCCTGTTGTTGTAAACCCTATAAAGCCGGTCGTGTTGTAAACACGCGGCTTATGTGCGGATAAACGCGTGATTACTCGTACATCGCGGTGCACCCAGTGCACGGAACCGGATTGTTTTTTCTTTGAATCGCGGAAGTGTGCAAGCGGCGCGACCATCTCGAACGATCCCCAGGAGGTTCTACTTGAATATGCATTCGGAATTAGGAAATGACAGTGCCTAGATTTCACACTTACTTCGTCCGATTCTTCGTACTCCATGCCGACCGCCCGGGCCGCTAGCCGCTACATGTCAAAATGTCGAACGCATTTTCTCCCTGCTACCGAAACCAGATGGCAGCACCATTCAATATGGCTAAACTAAAATATTACCCAATTAACATTTTTGAAGGTATGTGAAACGTTACTTCGAGTTATGCGCAGGAGGCATAACGTTTGAGAAGTTGACTGAAGTAATGAAGCCTACGTTTTGCAGGTTTTGCACTGTAGCGCATGGCTGGGAGCAGCTGTGATCCGTAGAGCAGAAGGTGCGCCTACCCGATTTTAAAGAGGCTGTCACACAAACTAACTTTTACTAGCTCGAGAAAAGATGAAACCTTAACATTTTGTATATTAAAAAGGTTTTGTTAAAATTGTGCTAACTAGATGGCGCAAGTAATAACCAAATTAAGTAAACTTAACTGTGTGCGTTTGTCTACCAGTCCTTGTGCTATCATCATCATTATGATTGCTAAAAATAAATGTTCAATCTTTAATTTACGGGGCCAAATTAAGAAGTGAATTTATTGTATTATTTGACGTATTTATAACTGTAATTATTATGATAATTTTTTTATTTAGTTTATGCGAGGAGATAATGTCAACAATGTAAGTAAAGCATGCCGCCAGGAGGCCAGCGTCGCTTTTCCGTATTTTTTTTTACACAGTGAGAAAAACCGAAAAACGTTGTTTGGCGGTGCGCGAGTGTGAGACATGTAAACCTGTAAATCCTGTACATATTTCGGCATTTACCCAAATGCCTGACATCATGGATGTGCCCACGGCTCCTCCAGGTACGTTCTCTTTAACCGGACAGTTCCGAAACGTGGTTATCTATCGCGTACGTGACCATGAAAGCTCCCGAAAATTCGCACCGCGAAAAACACGCGCCTCGTCTCCGCGACGCTAAAGTTGCATTGTTCTGGCCCTGCTAATCTGACGTCGCTTCACGAGCAGCGTTTTTTTGTTTCTTTCTTTAACGTCCGCTAGTGTTTGCCTGCGTCGCTCAGTGCAGTACCCTGACGTAAGGTGATTCGTAAACAACTGCAGACTGCTAGCGATCTCGCCAAGGCGGCTTGGATGTTGAAGCGTGGAGGCATTTCAAAACCCTGCCTCATTTTGGCTAGTTTTAATGCGAAAGCATTAACTGTCTCATGGAGCGAGCTGACGTCATCAGTTTGAAGCGCGAAAACGGCACCTCGTTTCCCCGATTGGCTGGCGCGCGTCGACGGGGCTCCCATTGGCCGCTGCGCTCGTCAGTTTCACGACCGCTCACCCCATGGCGCTGCGTGTTCTGTTCCGTCTTTCTTCGGCTATATGGAATTGTGAACTTTGTTTCAGTAATCGTTTCAGGCCCTACTTTGTACGGTTCATCTGCTTCGCTTGAAGAAACATTGCGTTTTCCGCGCGCTTCGACTCGCTTATGTTATCAACATGAAACATACCGTGACCCAATCTGTCTCGTGCGTCGCTGTAGAGATGCGTAGCATCTTCTGCCTATAACTTTCGCAGTATTTATATCATGCACTCGTGAAAATTGATCTGGCCGATGAGCGTCGTACCGGCGTGCAGCCGTTTATCACTACTGGGTGATGCACGTTGAAGTCCTCGGGGCTAGCAGCCGTAACAGGCTAAAATTCTCATCCTACAACGTGAACCAGCGTCACCATACTACGGCAGGCCGACCTCATGCTGTCTAAACATTCAATGTCTCATTTACACTTGCGCTGCTCTTGCACACAACATTGTTTTGCAAAACACCAATGCATAATGTATTCAACGTCTCACCAATACAAAATATTGTCATTATCACACCAGTATCCAACACCCATATAGTCTGTGACAGGTTAAGAATTCAATAGATGTTATCAAAATCAGTAAGCTCGCGCCTCCAGTGTGAGCTTACTGCTTTTGATAACACTTCGTTGCATCCTCTAAATATTTAATTCTTAGCCTGTCGCCGACTGTAACGTTTTCTGACGCTCGTCCTTTGCAATGTACACGCAATCAGAAATTAACTATGGGATGCATTGGCTTTGTTTTGTGTTCCCTAAACCGTAAGGAGCATTCACTGGATGCAAGTCTCACATGTTACATATTGCTTGCGTCGAAAATAACTGCAACAATGTGAGGATTTCAAAGCGATAACATAATGTGACCTTGTAAGGGTACATCCTGGCAGCCCCAGAGTTGGGGCAAATAATCTCTAACCCTGCGGAAAGTTTTTTTTTCTGGATATTCCTACCAGCTTCGACAATTTTCGTGATCTTATTGGGCATCGCATGGAGTGCCTCTCAAGCATTTATGCTTTAAAGTTGTTTGAGAGGCACTCTGCAGAAGCAATGCTTGACCAAATGCATGGCTTGCATGTGACGCCACCACGACGTGCTGGCGGTCATTTATGCATGTTCTTGCCGAGAAGAAAATTGGGTGATGCAGAATGTGCGCTGCGCAAGGTACTCACTCGCTCAGCAGCAAGGAGACTGCAGTATCAGCTGTGACATCATTGCAAGCCATATGGAGCTTATGGAATCTTCGCATAAATAAGAATTTTGCTCTTTGAGGTTATTAACACATCAGAATATCAAGGCAACATCAGAACTCATTATTGTGGACACCTTTATTTCCCCAAAACATCGTCCATAATTGGAGTCGTCCTTAATAACGAGACAAAAATGCACATTTTCATCTAGTTCGTCTCCGAAAATGTTTGTCTGTGCAGCGAGGTATCCATATTAACTCGGTTGATGTTAGCGAGACATTACTGTATTTGTGCATAGACGGTACTGCAGTTCACATCAAAACTCCTTTGGCTTCCCATGCCGGAATGCTTGTACCTCCGTTTTGAATCTTGGAAGGGTGAACTGGCAAATCATTCTGTCACTGTCTTTCTTTTTGCAGTCTACTGTATCCCGAGGTGTGATTTGTTAGTCAGACCCTGTTGAAATTCACATTGGGTAAAAGAAATTGGTGAACACCTCTGTAGTGTTCTTTTAACAGTACACACTAGCATCTGCTCGTTTTCGCAAAAAAACAAAAAGGCACATGGTAAGCACTCGGTTTGAGTGCTTGAAATCAGTCTCCCCGTTTTGTACGAGTCTTTCTAATACAACTCTTGAAAACACTGTCTTTTTTAATACTTAAAATGATCATCAGTGTCACTTAAAAAACGTGAAGACGCAAGTGAGATTGCTCATAAGTTTGTCATTGTAGAATTACCCAAGACTGCGTTGACGACAGAAAAATGAAGAAGTAAAGACCTCATTCCTTCTTTCCGGTCTTTTTTTTCTGTCGTCACCACACTCTCGGGTGATTCTACAAGGAATAGTCAAGCTTGTTTGCATGCCATCAAGTGTCTACGACAAAGGCAGCTTATTGCTCACACGTGCCATTGGGAGTTGCCATGGGCAGGAAATAACTTCTATTGGGGACACGTCATCTACTTTCGCTCCTCCAACATTCTCATCTCCAAACCAGTCTTATGTTGCACAACATTGAGGGATGTTTCAGAAGTTGCGCATCTGTGCTGGTGTCCCTCGTGGCTTCAGTTGCCACAACCGGTGTCTTCTCTCTTCCCAGACCAAGAGTTGCGCAACATCATTGACAAGCTTGCCCAGTTTGTGGCACGGAATGGACCGGAGTTTGAGCAGATGACCAAGCAGAAACAGAAGGACAACCCCAAGTTCTCGTTCCTGTTTGGCGGAGAGTACTATGCCTACTACCAGCACCAGGTCTCCTCACAACTAGACCTGTAAGTTCCTTACCTCTGTATCCTGTAACTCAGAATGCTGTACCTCCGAGACTCGTACATCCGAATCTTGTGTCTTTGAATCCTGTACCCCTGAACCCTTTCCATCTGAATCCTGTACTTCTGAATCAGGACCTTCTGAATTGTTGTTCCTCTGGATCTGTTGTACCTCTGAATCTTGTACCTCTGAATCCTGTACTTCTTAGTTCTCTACCTCTGGGTATTTTGCCTCTAAGTCATGTAACCCCTGTACTGTATCTCTCCCGTATCTGAGTCTGAGCCCAGGGCATTTGTACTATGTAACAACTGTATCATGGTGCAAATGCAGTTAGGCTTACTTATGGCCGAGTCCCACTAGAGTGACAAACAGAAACAACCGACAAGCCACAGGCACGCGAAGATGTCTTTGGCAGGCTTGCAGTCGCTCATGCTTACTTCATGAGCTCTGAGAGACTGCAGCCTGCCAAGTACCTTTGCATGCACGCTACTTGTGCTCAAGACCGACGTACAACCTCGGTATTCTGCAAGGAAGATAATCCTCTTAGCGCCCCTCTCCTAAGCTGCAAGGGAGCCAAGTTGGGGCAAGCTAAAAGTGGAGTGCATATAGGAGAGGAGGAGGCGGGCAAAAGTGGAAAGCGCAAATTGTCGGTTGTTTGTTTGTCGCTCGGGTATTGTCAACACAGTTGTCAAAAACTTGATGCAGCTACAGGCGAAGACACTCTAGTTTGTGTATCATGGCCCTTTTATAGTCTTGGATTCTAAGTGTGCTTTCAAGGTGAACATAACCTATTATAGTTGTGGATTTAAGCGTGCTTTCAAGGCAAAAAGTCTTGTGAAAACACACCTTAAAAAAAAAAAAAAAACGAGTTAGTTGTGATTTTTAGCGTATTTTTATCCCGTAAATCTGAATATCACATTTTTTGTACCCGAAGATGTAACTAAACGTGAGAAAACACGGAAAAACCTCCGACAAGTCATGACGTCATACTAGGATCTTTGGGCCGCCAAGCGCGTGTCGCTCGTGTGGGCAGCGCGTGCAATTGCCAGCTTGACAGGTATATTCCCCCGCACTTGATACCAGTTGTGACGTCCCTTTCTGACCTTTTTGAAAACAGCAAAAGTGTGCACGCATATCTTCGATTGGTGCTGAAGATGCGAAAGCGGAGATTCCAAAAACTCCTAATATGACGTCACACCCGGGAAGGAGGGTCTTCAGCGGTACTTTGAAAATTAATTTCTGCATTCTCCGTGCACCAAATTGAAAAATAACCTCGATATTCGTGATCCTGGAGGCCAAATGAAGACGTTTTAACTGTTTATCCTCAAATACAGAACCGCTTCAGTTTCCTTTTAATTTCTAAAACATGCTTAAAAAAAAGAAAAGAGGTCCTGGTGTGCAAGCTAGAATGTATTCGTCTTTGCCTAAGGTTTTGATTGTAGCTCTTTTTGCCAGTAACCCCAGTGCAATGAAATAATTGTTTCATAGCAGAAAGTACCATATTTTTTTCTCAAGGCACATATCAAAGCTTGCGAAGTATAGTTGCCTTTGCTTCATATAGTTTTTTTTTTCCCGTTTGAAAAGAAAAAAGGAAATTGCTTCATTAGAGAGTTTTTAAGTTCTTCAGTTTTGAAACGTAAAGTCAAACAATCATAAAAGTGACACCATACTCGTGCCTTCATTATAAATAATAAAAACAATATTGATAAAGAAATTGTATTGTTTAGATTTCTTCTTCCTTGTATATTAATTTCTTTATTACAATGAATACTTTGTCCTAAAATATCTGTAAAAGGTGACCGAGGAACAGGTTCATTTTGAAAACAAAAACCTGCAAATTTGAGCATATTCAAGTGAGCGACTACAACTTTATTAAAAATAAAATGCAGAGAAGAAAAAGGTTTTGCAGCAGTTGCAGTGTAGATTTTGGCAGCTGCAGGACCAGCACCAACCGCCCCAGATCATAGAGTAAAATTAATATATTTATGCAATATTCCATTCTTATATCATAAATTACATCAGTACTGTAGTAGTTCTGGGAGTAAAATAGTTCCTGGTTCCTTGCAGTGTCTTGTACGCCAACTGTAGTGAACACTAACCATGCCGTCAAGTGACATCGCAGTGTAATGCTACATAAAGGCATCACCTAATATTGTGAAAAAAAGGAATAAGAGGACTTTGGCTCATAATCATCATCATTGAAAGTTGAGTGAATAGAAGAAAACAAAGTTGCCTGGGATTCCAAGAAAGATGAGGAAGACGATACTGTGCTGCAGCTTGAGAGAGATTATAAACAAGTTGGCAAGTAGGTTGGCAACAGGGGGCATTTGAAATAGTCCATGCAACTGTCTCTCCACGCTCCTTGACGACATTACGTTGGGATATAGGGCAAAGTGTGCCGACAGCACAGGCAAAGGTGGTCCCGCAATTCATTCCTATAAGGCACTGCATAATCGGTACGCTGGACACAGCACCGCCCTGCACTCCAGGGAAGGAAAGAGAAGAAAAGGCTGACAAAAATGGTTGCATTGAGAATTTCACTCCAGTCCGTAGAGGTATTGTTCAGCCGTAAATGGGGGCTCAACCCTTTATACCTTTTCTTATATTTCTTGCCTGCACTGTTTAATTTTAAACCCGATTTCCAAAGAGTCGACTTGTCTTTACCATTGTGGCACTGCTACCAGTTTACAGATATGGTACCGTGGTGATAGGGACACACAAGACGTTAAGTATGGCACTGCTCTTGGCCTCTGGGAGATGTGAGCAATGGGTGGCATTCACAGGACGCCATATTTGAGGTGACTGCTCACAGCACATGCTCAAGATGAGTTCTTACTTATGGTCTCCCACAGAAGACAACCTTGATGTTGTGCAATGATTGTTTGGAAGCGTTGTGGAAGCTTGCCGTCAGCACATGCTCAGCAGCAGCGAGCTCAGCTATGGCCGCCAGTGAATGCCACTCTATAGCTGCATTTCTCCTTCTAGCTGCCCATAACAATGTGGCACGAAAATCAGGCGCTGAGTGAACTGTTTAATGTAGTTCGCGGCTATGGCGCATCAGCTTGCTCTCGCATCCCCTACTCCTACCAGCAGCGCTGAAACCCAAGGATGCAGCGCCGCAGGCGGTTGCAGCCGTGGGTGGCGCCAACCCCCAGTGGCCGGTAGCGGCTCCCACGACAGTGGCGCTGGCCCAGCTTCAGCAGCAAGTGCAGGAGATTCAGGAGCAGATTCGCCAGAGCGAGCAGAATTTGGCTGCCCAACACCAGGTCCTCCTGCAACAACAGCAGGTAAGCCTTTCTGGGAACCCACATTTCTGAAGAAACGGCATCCTGTATTGCTTGCGGGCCGTCGTTCCGTTTATCATTATAAGGTTGCAATGATCCATAATTTAAAGCGCGAGCATTCAAGCTATCGTACGCCGACAACAGCTTGACATGTAGCTGGGGAAAATCAGTTCAGCATTTTTATGGTAACTTCGATAACAATACCCGATAGTAGTACAGCCCCCCCCCCCCCCCTCCCTAAAAAAATGTGTACATAATATGAGTTATCTATAGACCTTTTTCGCAAGGGCGCCGCCATCTTGAATTGTCGTCACTTCCAGTATGGGCGAAAACATTGTTTTGCCGTCGCCACGCCAATAGAAGGCATTTAGGATATAAAGCGTTACCGTCACACTTTCTCGTTTTGCCTTCCCTCTATTTTTTTACTATTTGCAGGTTGAAACGTTCTGATATTTTTTCGTCGCCCATACCGGATATGCCTACTTGGCGGTCGGGGGCGAGAGTAAGCGGAAAAGGTCTATACACTCCGTGCGACGCGACCGGCGCGCCGTTGCGCGGCCGTTACCGAAGGTAGGCAGTGAGAAGCCCAGCGAAACGAAACCACGCCGACCACGCCGTGTACATTGGTACGCATTGAAGTCGGAGCGGTGCGGTTGCGCTGGGTTGACAGTGTGAACTGCTGCGTCGTTAAGTGATTCAATAGTTATGTGTTGTATCTCGCAGGGATAAAGTTTCACAGTTTTTCAACTCGCCGATGTTTTGTGGGACAACGACAATGATGAACCCGTGCCGTACGACGCGAAATATTTGGTTTCCCGATCATGTTTGCCACTGAGTCGGCACGGCTGACATATTCTACACTGCCGTGTTGCGCTCTGCGTTTGTTTTCGTACCTGTAACGCCAATATATGTTAGAGCCGATAGGACGAACTGAAATGCCATCCCACACTCGCGGGTATGCAGTGCCAATTTCGTTGGAAGAATTCCCTCCAAAGAAGATTCGTCCCCATCGTACGTGTCGACAATATTTCCGGACTAGTATGGCATGCAGTCTGTACTCCCTGAAGAAAGAATCGGACGGTACAAAAAGGTACAAATATGAATCTAAGGGAAATTACAATGAAACTCGGAATCACTTCAGAATCGACGTTTGAGTATGGAAGTTTATGTGGTGAGCTTTCTTTTTTGATCAGCGTCCTTTTGGATGTAAAAATGCCGACACCTCGAGTCCTGTAGACGACAATTTGTTTTTCGGCTTTGGAGCCACCTATCGTGAAGTTTTTTCGAATTGGAAGTACCGTGTACTGGTCCCTTCCTCCGTAAACTGTGCACCTCTCAAGACGAGTGGTATTCTCTTGACAGCCTTTGACGGTCGAAACCGGTTCTCATTCAGTTACGCCGCCCAAACTAAATTTTCACCAGGTTTCCCTATGCTACCTCTTTTGGTATAAAAAGAGAAGTGTCAAGTTACGGTCATGTCCAAGTACCTGTGGGCCAAAAATCGGCAACTCGCACAAGCAGGTTATTACTCAACAGCTGACGGCAAAAGCCTTTGACGGCCAAACCGTGTGTTGGCCGACCACTGTTTTCTCGGCTTTTTAACCACCTTTCGTAAAGTTTTTTCAATTGGAAGTGCAGTCCACTATTCCCTTCCTACCTGTAAAGTCTCCACCAACCACGACGAGTAGTATTCTCTTGACAACCCTTGCCGGTCAAAACCGGTTCCCATTTAGTTACGCCGCCCAAACTAAATTTCCACCTGGTTTCCGTATGCCACGTCTTTTAGGTACAATAAGTGTTGTGCCAAGTTACTGTCTTGTCCAGTCACCTGTATGCCCAACTCTGCACTTCGCACAGCCCGGTTAAAACACAACATTTTGGGTCCAACATTTGATATCACGTATATTCGTTCGAAACATAACTTTCACACCTGCTGTCTCAATACTTGGCACACTTAGTGCACAAACTTAGTGAACATCTCACTCGCCTCCAAATATCATCGTTCAAGCAGTCCTATTGTTCTAGCGACGAGCGAAACAAATTTCCTATTGAGACAGTGGTGAACACACTTTCCTTTTATGAACATCTCACTCGCCTTCAAAAATCATCGTCCCAGTAGTCCGACGTTTACAGCGGCGAGCCAAACAAATCTTCCACTGAGAGCAGTTATGGCAGCGGCCATCTTACTTTTCGGAAAATTTCTCCAACCCTATTCGACCGCGACTAAAGAAATGACCCCTATTAGCGACTCAAACTCAATATATGAAGCGGAGAACAGCTAGATGCCCTTCTTAGGTCTGCCCCAGCCCTCATGCAACGTCACCCTCAACGTATCGGCTCAAAACGCAAACGTTCCGTCCGGGCGCGCTTCTGCCACCATAGCTTCGCATGCGAAAAGGCGCCGCAGGCTGCGGAACGCGCCTCACTGTCGAACGCCGGCTCCTCCGCTAGCGGCGCTACGCGCGTTTTTCAAAGCGCCCCCTATAGTTCCCGCACGGAGCGTATAGTAACTTGACAAAAATGCGTGCAGTATTTACCCAGATTGTCCCCACTAATTTTGTCTCTATAGCGAAGTATTCATAATAACGTGATTCATATCAACGAGTCATGAGTGTATGATGCATGCTCAAAGGTGCCAGCGAAGTATTGGGTATTGCTGTCGGAGTTAAAGCCAGGTCACACTGCCCATTTGCTTATGTTACGTTATGTTATAAAAGTTTTTCTGCTTGTGTTGAGAGTCACTGGAACATCCGTGCTTTGTGTGAAGCGCGGCAACCAGTTGAAGAAGTAGCTCTGCATGCGACATACGGAGCCTGGATGTCTCGGCGATTCATAACGTAACATTAGAAAACATGAGCAAGTGCCCCTGCATAAATGGGCCTTTATCGGATCAGTCTACTAAATCTCTCAACTGGGGAAAATGGGCGTGGGTCGTCGTACAGTAGCAACTTGACTTGTAAAGGAGAAAAACCCTTTTGGAATGTGTAACACACTCTAGTAACGGGGAAAATAGGACAATTTTATGCTTCCTTTGGGCTTGGACATTGTTGGGATCGAGGAAACTTTATGGAAAACCTCACTATACTCCCTGCTTTGTGCTAAACGTTTGTTTGCAAGACCTGGAGACCGACTTTTTGTGGTAACGATGGCTCTATCCAAAATACCGTACGGATGCCAACTTCATGACTCGGAATAACGCACAATTGTCGTTATTGTGGATAATTGCATAGTCGGTGAAAGGCTAAGAGTGCTGCTGATGCTCCACCTCCAGTGCGGGCTTCCCGCATCTGGTAACGCTTTGTCGCACGCGCAGCCAGGGGTTGGCGGAAAGCAGCGAGCGCGTGCTGGAGGCAAAGCTTCTGCATTCTTAGCACCAACTATATGATCTGGTTTTGCTTCCAAATTGGTCCAGTAGCTTTGGTTGTCAAGTACTTGAGGGGAAACTTGGGAAAGTGGAGATCATTATTGTCCCATTCCTGTTGAGGCAGGACTCTGGGGAGTGAGAGAAAAGAACGCAATTTCGCCCGGCATCATTTGCTCTGCGTGTGGCACCGAAACTGTGGCTGTTGCGCAGCACGTGGAGCGAGCACTCCACAGAGCAAAGTTTGTTGGTTGTTTGATGCAGAGTTGCTCCCTGGGGTCCAGCCTTTGCACTGCTTCTGTCAACTTACACGGGAATGTCATAGTATCATCGGCTCGCATCATTAGTATCAGTACCCTCATTACGTTTGTTTAAAGCTGCCAGTAATAATTATTCTGCGTGCGGACCATTTGAGGAAGATAAGAATATGCTGTCATATAGATTATAAGAAACATTTCATTTTTTTCCTCAAACAAGTGGAGCAAGTTGCCTGAAGCCTATTTTATTCATAATGATGTGTGGACCATTCCTTTGGCCAGATGGTCCAGATTTTCAATGCGAATAGCATTCTTTGGCTACTTCACGCACTTTTCGTCTATGTATCTATCTGGCTATCTAACCTCTTACGCCGCGGGTCGATAAATAAATAAAAAGACCGGCGCCGGCTGGGATTCGAACCGTTGACCCTTTGATCAGCAGGCAGACGCGCTAACCACAGAGCTATGAAGGCAGTCCTCCAACGCACTCCCTAGCGGTTGTTTATATCTTTGCCATAGGACGCGCTTTACAGCGCTACTTCACAGCTACCGGTGCGCGCGCTTCCATGCACGAGGCTCATTCCACTCTCGTGAGACGCACGGGCGAGAATGAGCCTCGGCATGCGCCTCGTCGCCTTGTGACAGCGCTGTAGCGCATCCATGGCGGTTAACGCCGTTAAGTTGAGACTAATGAGACGCCAGAAAGTCTGGTCGGTACCATTTTCAGTGTTTGTGCGTATGGCGCGTGCTGCTCCGCCTTCCTAAGTGACACAAACGCACGTGCTGGAGCTGCGGAGATCGTGCGCAGGGCTGTGAAAGTGTCAACAAATTTAAAATTGCCTCAGGCGCTGGCGTCATCTATCGTGTGCCAGCCACCTGGCTATGCTAACTCCGCACCGTTTTTATTTTGTCTTTACGTGCCTGCTTGCTAAGGCTTTTTTTTTTTACAGCCTTTACTGTATACTGCATTGCTATCATATTATTGTGTGTTTTTCCTTTCTCCTTGAGGGCTGTACCTGTAATAATGCTCTTGCATTGTAAATTCTTTCCAGTAAAAAAAAAAAGTGTCCTGTGACTGTGTTTTACTAATACTTTTGTCTATCTCGATATGTTTAGTTGCCTACCTCCCTTTAATGCCTTCTGGGCCCTGCAGATACTGTAATAAATAAATAGTAAACAGTGAGTAATTGGTTGTTCAGATGAACCTGTGGTGAACGTCGGAATAGCCGCGGTTCAAACGATCGTCATGCGATTCTCTATCTTGACGCCTCCTTCCAGGTGCAGTTAGATGAGGCAATACGCAAGGCCCAAGATGACAAGCTGACGGCACAGGCCAAGAGCTGCGACCTCGAGATCGCAGAATTGGATAAGGTCCTTCAGCCTATCATTGAATCCTGCACAAAGGACGCCATCTCTGTGAGTTGGCCTCCGCCGCCCCCCCCCCCCCCGAAGCGGGGCTCTGTCTCACCCGCGTTCCCCGTCTGTTTGTCTATGAGTCGCACCAGACGAGCGGACAACAAACTCATCTTGCTGGCTTATGCCCCGTGCACTTCGTTAAACTATCTTTGTTACGCTCGAGCATCTAAAAGTAATCGCACCGCGTGCTTGTTTAGACGGCAGACAGTCAGTCGGCCGCAATGGCGTCGCCGCTGTAGAGGAGAAATTTAGCCAGTGCAGTACCACCGCTTAGCCTGGGGTCTTTAACATGCGTCACGCTGTAGTGGCACACGAGCGCACATAGATACAATGTTCATCCACGATGTTCATCCAGATCAAAACGGGCAGGGGTGAAGATTGAGTTCTGGGACCCTTGGGTTCTGCAGTGAGAGCTTTTGCTGCACGTGCTGCGATCTGCGGTGCAATAATGCAACCGGCCACCGATTTCCCGCTTGAGCGTTGACGAAAGAACTCGTTTGTCATCAAGTTGTACTGTCAAAGAGCGCCCAGGCCGTCAACAACACGCTTTTTGGCCAGCTCACACATGCTGCACAGTGCCGAAGTATATAGTGAAAATTCAGTGCTGCATAAACGTTAGCGTCAGTGCTTACTCGGCATTGGGTTAGCTTTGCATTGCGTGTGTAAACAGAAAGGTGGTTGGGTCACATACAACGGAGCACTGATACAGTGCCAACATACTGCAAGTTCAGCACCATGTCTATAGACG
This sequence comes from Ixodes ricinus, assembly GCA_037355805.1. Classification (NCBI taxonomy): domain Eukaryota; kingdom Metazoa; phylum Arthropoda; class Arachnida; order Ixodida; family Ixodidae; genus Ixodes; species Ixodes ricinus. The sequence continues at coordinate 55,107 of JAZHYW010010919.1, read as the reverse complement.
CTCCGCTAAACATGTGAACAGGTCTTTTGGTATGTTTGGTGAGTGGTGTTGATTCATTGTGGTCCTTGTCTATCTGCGCCGTGCGCAAGTCTTTAATTGAAGAGGTCGCGTCACTCTTTGGCTGTCAGGCTCACCCTGAGAGAACTACCACTATGCGGCAATCATTCTTCCAGGAATTTGTTTTAATGTGTTTAATATTTTTGAGAACAGGGAGGGGACTTCAGCATAGGGTCTTGGGACCACCCAGGGAGAGAAGGTTCTGCTACAACTTTCAGAAGCTTTTTTTTTTTTATTGTACGACTCGACAGAGTTTACATTCAAGACTTTTGTTTTGTGAGGATAGGCATTGATGTCGCATTTGGAGAGGATATTGCCCAAGCGTTTTCTTAGTGTACAATTTAATTAAAACGGTGTCTACAGGGTGGAAATGAAATCCATTTTAAATCGTACGGTGGTCAGATGGCTAAAGTGTTTGTGTAGTCATTGTTCCATGCCATTGCAGCAGTTCTCAGTGCATTGTCTCAAGGTGGATGTAGGAGGAGCAGTTGTAACTGCTTTTTTCAAAGCTGAAAGCACGCTTTTCATTTCGTCGAGCTGACAACACCGAACCCCCTCCACTTTTCTTTTCAGGCTGGTACAAGGGTTGGATTCATTCCTGCAAATTCTACCACGCCATGCAACGAAACGCACCGTATGATGCCATGTACCTTCTCAAGAAGTGGGTGATGACGAGGCTTCAGATCTTCTTGTCTTTTTTTGAGCATTTGTTAATACGTCCCTTGTGCCGGGCTCAGTGGCGGACTCGCGGCGGGGCGACGGGGGCAGCCGCCCCCCCAACCGTAAGTCGACCACCCCTTCCCCCCTCTCGGAGGGCAATTTGACATGAGTGACCCGCCGTGTGCACAAGAAAGAATGGGGAGAATAGTATCCTTACAAGTTCTTCCGCCCCCCCCCCCCCCCCCCCCCCCCCCCCCCCCCCCAAAACGGAGTTCTGGATCCGCCCCTGTGCTGGCTTCCAGAAAGGTAGCAAAAGCTAGCAGACTAGTACTCCTGCTTGTTTAGTAGTGAGGGGGTGGAGAGAATGTGCTCAAATGTTTGCAATGCTAATATAATGACAGCGAAAGAATGCCATTATCAAGGGGGCCACAAGAATAAGCCTAACATTGCAACTTTGTCACTGTTTTTCTTTTTCTTAAATAGTATACCTTGGCTAGGAGCTTTCTGCTGAAGATAAGGCAACCTCTACTAAGCAGAGTTCTGCCTTCAAGCTATGCTAGTTACAACTTTATGAAGAGGCAACTGTTAACATTACTGCCCGAGAGCGTTTGTGCGGAGGCTGGAACCGAGAGCACTTTAGGGGCCGGCTCCTTAGGTTTGGTTTTGTCCGTCCGTCCGTCCGGCCGGGTCGGCGTCTGCTCGCCATAAAAGAAAAAATGTTTGCGCAGTTGACAGGATTCGAACCCGTGCGGGGGAGACCCCAATGGATTTCTGGTCCATCGCCTTAACCACTCGGCCACGACTGCGGGACGAGTAGGAGGCTGCGAGATGTGGAAGTAACTCCAAGAGCTGGGGATGTCATGGATGAAACGCTGCATGTAGCCGCCTCAACGTCTATACAGGAGAGGCGCCGCGGCCACGTGCGTATATAATCGTGCGTTAAACTTTGCATGCATTCGCTCAACGTTAATAGACGAGAGGGGCTGCCGCGGTCTAATGCTCAAGTGCATATATAACCATGTTCCATACCACACATTTTCTTTCTGACATGGATGAAAACAAGAGCGAGACGCCGCTTCGCCTCGATCAACATCATCTCACGAGTCACGACGTGGAGATGCGGTCATTTTTTCTTTGTCAAGCTTGCTTCTCTAGATTTGGTTTAAAAAAAAAAAAAATATATGGTCTGTATGTATTTCAGTGGGCGTGTCATCATTATTAATAACCGTATGTGCACGGTATACCCATTTCTACAGGGTTTTTTTTTTCTTGCTCTTATCAGAGCCCTGAAAAGGACTGATAGTATGCGAAATAGATTAGTATAGCAAGCCGTCATTGTTTCGTGTCATCGGTAAAATATTTTATATTGTCGCTGTTAAAGCGATGTTTACGCAATGTCTTCTCGCGTTAAAGACCGGCCTACTGGCGTTTCTGCCGGGAAGGAAATCAGTTCCCTGTTTCCCTCTCTCTATTCCCTCTCGCACTCTTCTCTCTCCTCTCCCCACAGTAGTGGGTCTCTAAGCTACTCCCTGCAGAAAGAAGGGTAGTGCTTCTTTCTCAAATGGGAAAGAAGGGATTGAGGGAGAGTTTCCTTCTCTTTTCTGGTTGCTCGCTCGGCCTTTACGTGCGTTCCTATTTTCGACGCGACTTTGTTCTTAGAACTTCGCGTTCTCTCCTTTGTCTATCTTCCGCCAGGGTCACCGTGGCCCGGAGCACCGTTCGACATGAAGCTTCACATTGTGTACCTGATCAATGACGTGTTGCACCATTGGTGAGTCGCATTCCTTGTCCGAACCATGCAGCATGGAGCGCCTCGTTTGTGGTCCTTTCTACCTTCGAGTCAGACTTGTGTCACATTGTTGCCTGACGCAATCGACGGCGGCAACATAGACGGACGCAGCAGACGCTGTTTCGCTCTAGGTCGGTGTCCGACTTGACAGTCCACAGTAGCTCGGTGGCCAGGAGTCGCCGCTCGCTCGTCCCTCTTGCTGGAACTTTTGCGACCAAACCGCCGGGATGGCAGCTTCAGACAGCGTGGCATGCCGTCTCCGCGACCTAATGTGTCAACGCTTTAGGACCATTTTCGACGCGCGAGCGGTATAGGAAGTTGAGCGCATGAGTGGAAGACGTGTTCTAGGCGCCACATCCAAACTCGTGTCTTGCATTTCGAATGGAGAAGTTTCGAGAAGACCTCGTAAATCGGCTACTGTCTCCGCTGCGTTTGATGGAAGGGTTTCCCCGCAGCGTGCGCAAAAACGCCGACGGCTTGAAGCAGGCCTTGGAGCAGTTTGTGGTTCCCATCTTCTGCACGACGAGCATCGGTGTGGACGAGGAGAAAGGCCAGAAACTTGCCAAGGTGAGCGTGGAAAACGCTTGGCTGTAGGCTGAAGATAGGCAGAGCGGGGTAATATTTCGTGGCACTTCAAATGTTTTTTTAATGCTGTTAGCATACGCTCCGTTTTACCATAAGTGAAAACAAAGGCAATGCTACAAGCATGAGCATGTTGCAGAGTAGATAGTTGGGTAAAGTGACCATATTCCTCAGGACCCAAGTAAAGGGGGGGTGTTGTGTTGCGAGACTCGAAACCTCTAAATTTAGGTAACAAATCACACCTTTTTTTATATCATGTGCACACGTGCGCACTTATTTTCCTTGCAGTTTGCACACTGTTTGGTGTGCACTTGCAATATGTTTGGTTGGAATATTTCTTTAGTATTAGTGTATTTATTTTTGTAGATACTATGCTTATGGTACTGTTCATATGTCATACGTAAATTAACCTTCAGCATCAGCATTGCTCTGAAGCATATCTTGTTCACTGATCGGAGAAAGCACCCTCCCTACCGATGCATTCTTTTGTTTAACCGCGTTTTTTTATTTCTTTGGGGGAGCTGAAGCTGCACAAAACACTGTCTCACAAGCCTGCTGGCAGGACCACGGCTGGAAAAGTGGGACCTGTCTCATTTAAATCGGGGCATTTGCTCACTTTATAGTTGGGCCAGTTGGTTCATATTAATGTAAAAAAAAAAAAAAAAAAAAAAAAAAAACGCCGAAAGAGAAAAGGACGGAAAAACTAGTGGAACAAGTATAGTTGACGTTTTCACGAGCGCTTGCATAGGCAGGCCAACTGGGAGCGTTGCTCTTGCTTTTGTAGCTTATTGTTCCCTGGTACATATGGGGAAATTGGGCATGGGTAAAAAGGGTCCTAGAATTGATCCCTATTTCTAGGGACAGGGCGTCCTTTTCTAGGCCCCTAGGGTTTCACTAACTGCCCCTTGTGATCTATGGACCTTGTGGCCCTGAATCTTTAATGTTTCAGAAATATTTCTAGGGCTCCAGAGACTTTTTGACCTTGGATTTCTAGAATTGCACGAAATGTCTTGGGGAACATAGGGGTTCTTTGTCAGGTCCTACGGTTTCACTCTCTTCCTCTAGGGATCCTGGAACTCTTTGTTGCTAAACTCCTCTGTACAGTTTGTGTTCATGAATACTGATGGACATCTCTCATCAATGTTTCAGTTGCTCAAGCTCTGGGAGACGAATAAATACTTCCCACCCCTTATTCTTGAGGTAGGTGTCTCAGTAGTAGCCTTTCACATTATCCTCTCATTTTTGCACCAGCAAGCTAATCTGGAGCATCGCTGTGTTTCTTTTCGTCGTCTTCAGCAACTGAAAAATCCAGCCATCTCCCTTGCCAATTACCAAGTGAGTGATTTTCATTGTCGCTTAATTTTTTCAAAGTACTTGGGGTTGGGCAATCTGCAATTTTAGCTGTCAGACTTTTTTTTTTGTATATTCTATTTTTTCTTATTAATGAGCATTGTAAAAGGGTTGATTAACTGGGCTAGTTGGTAGTTAGACATTTGAACGGTATTAGCGCACGCGTATCGAGAAGTGTGCGCTAATACCGTTCCTGATGACTCATTGTTTCTTATTTGGTTTTCTTAGATGGTGTTCTACTACTGTGAGCGCTGTAGGACTTGTGTCACCCCCTCCCTCCTTATGTATGCCCACTTTGGATGCTTTTGAAGTAATGTTAAATGCTAGTGAAAACTAAAGCTGAAATTGTCAGGTCAATATAGTCAACCTGGGAAAGCTAGGAAATTGTCACAAATTTGTTCCATAACGCTGTGAAATAAAACAGATATATATACAGAATGTGTTTACTTTTTTGGCATGTTGTCTCTGCAAGGTCATGTTCAGGACGCACTGACATGCTGGCAGTTCTATCAGTGATTCTAAACACAGTACATTCAGCACCAACGGAGGTAGCTGTAATTGCTGTGAACTATTCTGTGCGACATTGTCAAGGCTAGTGTAGTTCCGACAGTGCTACTGCCGCGCACTACTGCGAGAGCATGTGGCTTCTTGCGTCTTATTTGTATGCGCTCTTGTACGAAATGCCGTAGACGCCGAACGAATCCATACACTCGCATAGGTAGCTTTGAAGGCATTGGATCACTGTGTAACCTAACTAGCCTTCACAGTGTGGCACAAAAATGTTGACGCCGAGTCTCGGGCTCATCCAACATTGATAGGGGATTCTGATTCTCACTGTTTGTTTCCGAACCTGTTGGCGTCCATTCATGTTCCATCTCCAAGGGTACCCTGGTGTGGTGTGTGGCTGGAAGTCAGTTGTACTGAGTCGGTGTGACCGGGTGGTAAAGTGACACTGTTGAACTGCTAGTATTTCCGCCTCTTTTTCCTCCCTAGGCAAGCCTGATAACGGAGCACGCCGCAGTGATCACGTCGGTGACGGCAGCGGTTCAGGTCAAGTACACGCAGCTGCAGAAACAGCACCAGGACTTTGTGGCGCACCTGACATCTCGGTTGCAGACAATGCAGTATGGGGTGGGTCTCACTTCAGTGTCTTTTAGAGCGCAGCTCTTAGGCGCTTGTTTCCGGCCGAGCGGCGGCGCCGTCGAGCGTATCCGCAAGGTCATGTGACCCCGCCCCCAGGTCATGTGACCCCTCCCAGGTCATGTGACCCCCAAGGTCATCTGGACCTGCCAAGGTCACCAGACCCCCAGGTCATGTGACCCCCTGAGGTCAGTGACCCCCTCCCCCAGGTCAGATGACCCTCCCAGGCCATGTGACCCCCCCCCCCCGAGGTCATGTGACCCCCAAAGGACATTGAAGAATGAGGAGGAGAGGAGGGCATACCCTCCCCTGATTACCCTTCCTCCTCCTCCTCCAAGAGCTGCGCCTCCAATCCAGGCGTTACAGGAAGTTGTAAACGGCTTTCACCTTTTCTAACCAGTGACTAAATTTGAGCTTAAATTTCCACCGTAATCTTATTTCCATAATCCGAACTTAAGGGGGAACACTGGTCTTAGAGCTTTCTTTCTCATTTTTTTTACCAAACCCCAGTGAAACTGCACAATGTCTGGTGATTTTTCGAGTCAGTAGATCAGTCCTCAGTATAATTACTAACTTGCCTGCTTTTGTTTGCAAAAATGATAGGAAAAAAAATTATTGAAAAGAATAATGTTTTAACATATGATTAAATACTACAAAAATATGAAGAACGCAATCTTGGAAGTGCTTCATAAATTGAACCATTGGTAATGACTTTACAACACAGTGAAGTTCAGTGTTCAATGTGTGGCTACCAAGCAATAAAACAATAGTTAACTTGAAAATCTTTTACACCTATATTAAATAATCTACTCTACAACATTGTATGCTTCGCACATTTAGCTACATGTGGCAAAAGAAGTTATATTTCTATCTGCCCTAAATGCATAGATATTATAAATTGATATCATGGCACAAACATTGATCCACCAAATAAGAAATTTGGCAGATGTGAAGAGACAAAGTTGTAAATTTCAAAATCGCTATTCCATAGCGAATCCATAGCAAAAAAAAATAAATAATAATAACAGCAGAAAAGGAAGAAAAAAAACAAAAACATTTGGGATTTTTTGGCACCAGAGACCCATGACTTCCTTTAAAGGACACATCTGCAAAGGAAAAATGCGTTTTCTTCTTTAAACAGCCCTAGATGGAAAAAGTATCGTTATAATACGAATTTACAAAGGAGAAAGAGATGTTTTTAGAGGCTATATTTACGGGCGCAAAACGAATTTGTAGTTGACGCCCATGCGGGGGCCATTGCTGGTCACGTAGGCTGAGCACGCCGCTGCGTCGCCGCTCGCCGCAGCGCTGGGAGCGTGGTGAGCTAGCTGCCGTGCTCAGCACGTTTCCCGCGCGCCGAGTGCATCTGACGCGTGGCGCGCGATCTATCAGCGTCTGCTCGCGCGTATCAAGCAGCTCATTTAGGTAAAGCATTTAATAATCTTTGATTGTTCTGTTGCACTTCAAGCGCAGATGAATAAGTAACTTCTCGAAACCATGTAGGAGCCTCCGAACGGTGCAAATTCCCAGGACAAATGGCGCCGGTCTACGTGATATATATTGTACTTTATGGCGCCCGTCGGCGCCAACTGTAGGTTAGTATAGCGCAGAAAGATAGCTCTAGATAGATACATACGTCTAGATAGTGCGTGAAGTATTCAAAGAATGCTATTCCAACCCGGCTGTTTAAAAACAAGGTTGTCTTGGCACATTGAGACCCATGTGTTCCTTTAATGAAATATCCATCTTTCAAATGTTTGGGGCAGCCATTACATCAGTCAGGAAATAGCTTTCATTCAGTAAAAGATGAGCTGACAGCCTTGAGTGTATTTTTGATTTCCTCTGATTTTATGTTGATGTAACTTTTTTCTCGTAGAGGCTATGTCTAGTTTTTCAAATAGTAGAGCACGCTACCACCTTGCTGCACTTCAAAAATCAGTTTCTTTGTCAACTCTGTTATGAATGTGTGCCACATCTTTGATTTGTTATTTGTAAAATAATCGCTTGGTATGTGACCACCTCATTGATGACAATTAGTTCTCTTCCATGTCCATCACAATGATTGCTTTTGAGTTTACAGTGGTGGTGGCATTCATTCAGTCATCTTTGCAAGAAGTAATGGGAGCTGCATAATGGCACGAGTACCATCCTGCGGCGGGGCATGCACAAATAGTGTGCTGAAATATCAGCTTAGCAGTCCAAATGGCCAGCATCTCCACGTGAAATAACTCCCTTGAAAGTCCGTGTAATCTCATATTTTATTCTAGGGTGGCAGTACAAGAAAAGCTACATATGCATGCTTGTTGCAGTGCAAACAGTGACAAACAGTAGGAGCCCCTGCTAAAGCTCTGGGGTGTGCTTGTGCGATAGCTTCACTCTGCAAGTACAGTAAAACCTCGTTAATTCAACCCCCGCTAATTCGGAAATTCGGATAATTTGAACTGCCGATCCGGTCCCGTCAAACGTATGTATTAGTCAATGGCAGCAAACGCTCATTAATTCGGAGAGAACGCGGCGCGCTATGGTTAATTCGGACGAATTCGGCAGGTGGCGCTAGCTACCGTCCGTTCCAAAGGGTATGACCGCTATCCATCCGAGGTGCACACGTGGTTTTTCCGGTTTTCCCATGGTTCTTCGCTCTTCCGGTTCTCCGTGTTTCGCACCAGTTTTGCTGTTTTGCTCTGGATTGCCGTGCTTCAGCGCGCTACTCCTCCTGGCATGGAAGCGGCAGAAGCATAGCTGCAACGGAAAAAGGGTAGCACAAGTGACCGACGACCGGAATGGCAAAATCGCGACACGCGGGGCTATTGTTCCCGAGCGCGCCGATAGCGAAGTGACGTCACGTTTCATGCCTCAACGCGGGGATCCTAAAGCCCGCCATTTTAACAGCTATCTTATCCCTCAATTTTTCGCCGGCCACCCCGCGTTGAAAAATGCAACGTGACTGGCACTCTCGCTATCGGCGCGCTCGGGAAAAATAGCGCCGGGTGTCGCGATTTTGCCGCTCCGATTATTGGTCAGTTGTGCTACTCGTTTCGTTGCAGCTGTACTACGCTAAGAATTTAGCGACGAAAGTGGAAATACTGAGGGCCTTGAAGGACGGCGTCTCTCGACAAGTGATGGAAAGTTACGACGTCAAGAGAAGCAGTTTGGCCACGTACGTGAAAATTGAGGCCGATATCCTACGGGCTTTCGAGAGCGAGAAGTTCAACGCAAAAGAAAGCGGCCGTGGAAGGTGGTGCACCCGAAACTAGAAGAGGCCTTGCTGTGCTAAATCGTCAGCGCACGGGATGCGTAGCTCCGACAGTGCGAGTGCGGTGGAGCACTCGACCGCGCTAAGGAAAGTTGCCGTCTCCGCCCAAGTGTCGTCCAGGAAAGCAGGCGGTAATAACAGATTTCTTCTCAAAATAAAGGTATGTCACAGGGAAACGTTTTCGCGCAGTTTTCTTTGTCCTTTCGATATTTCGACTTTCGGATAATTTGGACATTTTTGCTGGTCCCATGAGATCCGAATTAACGAGGTTTTACTGTAGCCAGTTCACCTGCACTCGCTTAAACCGTCCTTGAAAGTGCATGTTAGTTGGTGTCGTTGAAAGGTGTTTTTTATGCATGGTGATGCAACGGAAGCCGAAGCTCGCTCGCAACGTTTTGTGAATCCTGGCATAGAATATTCACTACCGGATTTATGTCTATGCACAGTACTGAAACACTGGTGAGCAGAGCTCGGCCGCGAGTCAATTTGCTGCTCAAGTTTGTGCTTGGCTCTCAATGAAAATCGGGGTGAATGTACCTGTCGTGTTCTGCATTTGTCCCTAGTTTGTACTTACATTCAAGAATCCAAGAATGTTCAAATTTGGACTTTTGTTTCATTACTAGGCTTTACCTTCCACAAATTAGGTGTCTCATTACACTACGTTTTGGATTTTACGAGCTTTGCCCTTCATGAGACTTCCTCTCATCTTTTCCAGTAGCAAGTTGCAGCATCCAGTTCTTTTCCTAAATGCTTGCTCACCTTTTTAAGCTGCCATTCTACTCATGTCTCGTTCTTCCTTCGCCGCTTCCTTCCAACACAAAATCCCCGAATGCGTTCCTATTCCTGGAAATTGGGGAGTCTTTGTCCCTTGACCTCTAAGATTACAGGGGCTTTTGTTTCTTAATTCTCAGGGAGAGTTAGTGGTCGTCAACACGCCCGGTGCTCATTTCTTCCCTCACGTCTACTTCTAACAAGGAGTACCTGAATGAACCTCTATTCCTGAGGATCTAGGGAGTCTGTCCCTTTATCCTTATGGGTCCAGGGACTTTTCATCCTCAAGTTACTAGGGACAGTTGGGGGTTATCAGTTTGTCCAGGGCTCATTCTTTCTCGCATTTGCTTTCTAACTAGGAGTTCCCAAATTAATTCCTATTCCTGGAGATCCTATAAGTTTTTGTCTCTTGATCCCTGAGAATCCAGAGAGTCTTTCTTCATCCCTAGGGATCTAGGGACTTCTCATTCCTGAACCTTTGGGACAGTTTGCGAATGCTAACACGCCTGGTAATTCCCTCGCAGCTTCTGCAGCAGACCATGACTCCGGGAACAGGCATTGTGCCAGGCCTTCCTCCGCCACAACTGGTGGTTCCCCAGGGCCCCTTGGGTTCGGTGGTGCCACAGTCGCTTCCCGCCAGCACCCTGGCGCCGCCCGTCGGAGCCATGTCGGGACCACAGGGCTCGCCGGCCGTCACTCAGCCCCTTGCCAGTTCTGGACATGCGGCAACCGGCGCACCAGTGAGTGTCTGAACGAGACGTTTCTGTTCCCAGAGGTTCTCTTTGCTGTCCGCCGGTTCAGATTTTTTTTGGTTTGTGCACGGCAAATGGGGTATCTAAGTAGCGTGATTGAAACTCGGAGCTAGAGGGGGTAGGACATGAAATGAGTTGGGGGATATCGCAGACGCGGTTAACAACTCTTCTTGTGGCAGCATAGCTCTGGCAACGCTTCTGATGCCGTCTGTCTCTTGCGCTTGTGTCCTCGAAGCAGGGCCCAGCTGCCCCAACCTCAAGCCAGGCCCCGAAACCTCTCAGGGGGACTCGGAACCCCAGGCTGAGGCCCCCAGGGACAACGGCAATAACCAGGAACCCCAAGAAACTGCCAAGGCTGCCGAAAGTGCGGCCACAGCACCGGACGGTACGAGGCCTTCTGACAGCTTGAGGTCTTCGGACGGCTTGAGGTCCTCGGACGGCATGATGCCTTCGGACGGCATGATGCCTTCGGACGGCTTGAGACCATCGGACGGGATGATGTCTTCGGATGGCTTGAGACCTTTGGATGCTATGAGACCAGATGGTATGAGACCGGACGGTATGAGACCGGACGGTATGAGACCGGACGGTATGAGACCAGACGAAATAAGACCAGATGGGATGAGACCAGATGGGATGCGACCGGACGGGATGCGACCGGACGGAATGCGGCCGGATGGTATAGGCATGAGACCGGATGGTATGAGACCTGATATGATGAGACCAGATGGAATGAGACCAGATATGATGAGACCAGATGGAATGAGACCAGACATGATGAGACCGGACGGGATGCGGCCAGATGGAATGCGGCCGGACATGATGAGACCCGACGGCATGAGACCGCTGGACAGGATGAGACCCTCGGACATGCTGGTCGGCGGGGACCAGATGGGAAGAGACATGTTGCGGCCTGGCGGTGAGTCCGTCGAATCGGCGACATGCTCTGTAGTCTCTGGCGAACGAATGACGGCGGGGCATTTCTCGCAAGCCCGTCCTCCCGCGTGCGCTCGCTGCCTTCCGCACACACGCCGAAGCGTTGTCGAAGGTGGGAAGCATACGCTGGAGGCGGGGCCGCCGAAGGACTTTACTGCCTGTCAGCGACTACAGTTAAATTGGTGACCATAGCCACGAGACCGCTCGGTTGCGCAGGAATGAACCAGGCGGGCGGTGGTTATGGACCGATGCCCGGACCGCCGCACTACGGGCCAGGAGGTCCGCTGGGGCCCGGCGGACACCACGGGGGCGGCGGAGGGGCTACATGGGCAATGGGCCCCACATGTCCCCCTTCGGACCCCAGCCCCCGCCACACTACGGGATGCCCCCCGCGGGGTACAACCACCCGCCGCCCAATTTCATGCACCACGGAGGTCCGCAGATGCCAGGGGGCTACGGCGGTGGCATGCCACCCAGGCCGATGCACGGTGAGTCGGCAGATTTGGTGTCTACGCGTTGCATGCGTTGCTGGGCAGGCTATGAGGTTCTTGGCGTGTCGTATAATACATGATATCGTGCATTGTAAGACCTTTGGTGCATCAATTGGTGTTGCCCAAAAACTGCCCTCTGCGGCCACAGCCGGTGTTTGAAGCCGTGGGTGAGGTTAGATTGGCAGCATATATGTGCTTCTGTCTTGACAGAGATTTGGATTTTCGTTGCTGTCACCTTCTTAAACACACTGGCTCGCCGTTTTTTTTTTTTTCTTTTTTCTTGCATGCTGGTATTATTTTTTGTGCTCAGCCTTGGAAGAGGTTGTCACTGTCGTCTTCTATCGTGCGATAGTAGACGCGTGCGCTTGCGACACATGTGTGATGTTGAAACTGGTATGAAAGAAATCCAGTGTAATCTTAGGAAGGTTGCCTTTGATTTGTAGGAGGCTCGTGCTATTTCTGCCATGGGCATGGCTCGTGAAAGATTGAACAACTGACTGCCAATTTATTGTGGATCGGTGCTATATTTTACGGCCGTCATAATATGTGCAGTGCCTACCGCATGTAGGTGTCAGTCCTAAAATAAAGGACTTCTGTCCTGTAACAATTCTATATGTCTTATAAATTTGTCGCAAGTTTGTAGTGGGCATTAGTTGAAAATAGGCTCTTCCTTAAATTTTATATGTGTGGCCCAGCATGCCATGTGCTGGTCTTTTGTTGTGCCCTGTACTTAACCTGGGAGGTAAGTTTCTATTTGTCTGAATCTATAAACTTCGCTACATTCAAACATGCCTAAAGTAATGAGTGAGGGAACTAAGTCTCAATAAAGGAGATAAAAGAAGCCAGGTTATATTCTGACTTCCTTAATTTTAGGTGGCATATGGTGGCGGTGCTTCATGGCCAAGACTGGCTGTAGTACGTTGGATACACTCGGTCATGGATGTTATGACCTTTTTCAGCTGTTGACGTCGTTGTTTTTTTCCAGTGGCAGAAAAAATAATGTTTTGTGTCTTTAGATTTCTGTAAAGAATCGTGCTTGGTTCAGGGGTCGACTTTTGACTTTTGTGTATATCCATGTGGCAGTTCAAATTACCATATTTACTTGCACATTGAACACACTTTTTTTCCCGAAAAATTGACATATTTGTAGGGGTGTGCGAATATTCGCCATTTTTGAATAACGAATCGAATATTACCCCATTCGATTCGTTAATCGAATCGAATAATAATTTTCAAAAGATTTGAATATCTTTCGAATAATTTCCGAATAGTAGTTACGGTGTCGCGCCGCGAGGTTCCCTTCCCAGGCGTCCCGCAACGCGCTGGCACTCCTGCACTACGAGCCCGCAAGATAGAAATACGTAAACTCTTATCCCAGACAATGACTGTCATCATCGGCAACAGCCATTTCTCTCTATACGTGCGTTGCTGTTGCCTTCATTAGGGGCCACTGTGCTAAGTATAACCCATAGGTATAACCCGCATGTAAGCGATTTGCCGAGAGACGAGACAGGCGATGTCGACCCGCTTTGCTGTCGCTTGGTCAGTCGCGATATGAGGCAAGCCGCATGAAACTGGCGTGAGCAAGCGACCAGGGCGATGAGGGCGTTTCATAGAAATCCAAACACCGAGCGACGTGACGAGCTACAGTGAGAAATCGTCGCTCGCTGGTGACTCTCTGCGAGTGCATTCATATGCGAGTAAATACGGTAGCTCTTGTGACATTTATAGTTATTTTAGCCAACTGGTAAGTGTTCATTCACGAGCATTAAACTTTCTCTAGAATAAATTTTGTCAGCTTTTCGAAGACAACATACTGTGGGAGCGCCCACCCAACTTTCACTGAAAACTTGATTAATCTAGACATGTGTGCTTGTCCGGTCAAATCGGGCGCTTAACGTATAATTTGAAGAATTCCCAAGTTTGGAAAATGTTAATAATGGGTGCTTGAACAAGGTGGGTGCTTCCGCGATACTTTACGGTAATTAGGCAGGCAAACTGGAGGCAAAAAGGACAAAACACAACGTCTCAAGTTCCAGACGTTACGTTTTGTCCTTGTCTTTGCCTCCGTCTCGGGTTTGTCAGCTTATGTATTTTAAACAATGCGACTTTCTACCATTCCGCTAAGCATAGTTTCTGTAATCTGTTCTATTCCACGTGTTTTTATTATATTGGTATTCGGGATCTGTATTTTTAAAATGTTCGAAATGTGCGACAGGCCATTTTGTGCATTCGCAGTATTTTCTTTAATGCGAGCTCTGTGTTATTTTTTAAAGCTTGCTTCCCTTCCTATACGTCCTTACTTTATAAATTTGTGTTCTGTCTCTCTCTTAGTAAGCATTAAAAAGTTGAGCGTACAGTTCTGTGAATTTATTTACATTAAAACGAGTGAACTCGTCATTCCTCAAAACCTGCTTTATATGTAGACTTTTGTGCATGTTCTTAATGGGTTTTTGCGCTCTTTCGTAGGCGACGATACCGCTGGTAAGTGTTAATAAACCAACATTTTATCTGTTTCCACGTCACTCGCCTCGCAGTACTTTGCAGCTTTTTCGGATTTGGTCATGACATAGCAGCATTGCACCACCTCACCTGGAGGTCTCTGTATTACCTTAATATCCGGAGAGATAGCCCACCTAACTATAAAGCAAATTAAGTGAAAATAATGGGGGTGTGCCATAAAGAAAAGTTCAAACATGATAGTTTTAGACTTTGTGACCTGCAAAACTCGTGGTCGCAGGGAGGGGCGACGAACCAAAGGCAACTGTCCTTCCAAGTCAGCAATGTTCGCCTATCTCCCGCCGTGGTTAAGTCACACTGTTTTTACCGAGGCCACCGTTGACCAGGTCCCCGTAATTACTAGAAGTGGGCTATCTTTCGGTGTTTCTGAAAGAATAGCAAATCGTTCCTAAAATAGAGGGTGAGCTATCTTTCGAGGGTGGGGCGTTCCTCGGGATATTACAGTAATTAAATCTGCAAGTAATTAGAGGATCTTGTGCTTATCTCATAACATCATGTACTTATTTTTTGACCATAAGGTATCCTCGAATATATTTGTGGATCTTTAAGGTATGAAGAAAAATTTTATTGGAATCCCCAATTCGAAAAGTTTGTCCGACCAGACATTTGTGCATTTTCCCCTTATATTTACTCGGGAAATTAATGTCGCATGACCCATACACCGATTCAGTTTCAGATTCAGATTTAGCAAGGAAACTGAATTGGTGTATACATCACGTGACGCCGGTTAATGTGACCTCAATTTCTCCACTAAATTTAGCTGGGGAATGGATAGAAAGATAGGTTCTTCTTCACTCCCGAAGCAGTTGTTTAATGTCTTTTAAACAAATTAAAATAACCACTCTTTAATTACTGCATTTCATGCACTATAAAACAAAAAAATCGCTGCCAAATTAAAAAAATTTATTTTTATTATTATACAGAAGAGGGTTTTGGTTGTTTTGGGGGCACCAAAAAAGAGAAGCCATCTTTATTGTAAATATTAAACTAAAAAAACTAATTGGAGCCTATGCCAATAAGCCAGTCTAATTCCTAGCTTGCCGATTGCATTGACCCGCATTGCCACCACCCTTCCAGGCTACGACCCCATGGGCGACGAAGGGCAGTACTACGACGACTACGACATGGGTAAGATTTCCTAGATGGTGCCTCACGCTAGCCCTAGAGCCACGAAATAGGCTACACTTCAGAGTGACGACACGTGAGCCTTCTGGTTGCTTTACCGTAAAATCGTATCAGTTATCTGAAGCCCTATCTGAAATCGTAGGAGGCTGCTGTTCCATTCTCTAGAAAGGCTAAAAAAGTACATGACAGAGTGAAACAACATTGCGTGAGCTTACTGACACCGCATCTGAATCCTAGGAAGTTGTATTTCAGAAATGTAAATGTTGCCACCAGTCCCTTTTACAAATTCAGTGCGATCTGGTGGCTCAAATATTGGTCTAAATTTGTGTATGCTAATGGCGGTTAAAATTTAGCACCTATTTGTCAATAGTAGATGTACGAATGTTACGGTGTTCTTTACCGTACAGTTATTTCTCTTATTTGTTTCAGTTTCGGTGGTGTCGAGAAACTACCACTTGTATCGAGACGCTTAGTTGAGTAAAACTCGATAAAATTTCCTACATTTCATTGTCACGAGCTGTATAGGCGGCAAGCTGAGGTGACATCAAGCAACAATACAGCAAACTAAAGTCTGAATGCTCAGGCTCAGCATCTGTTTCTGTCTTCAAATTCTTCCTTCTCCAGCCATCAAAAGTCTGCCATTAGCATGTACGGGCGATACACACTTAGGTGATGGTAGTCATCAAAGTGGCCAGACCGAATTTCGGAAAGGGTCCATTGCGCCTGCCCCACACTCTGCAACTAAGTGTCGGCACCTATGAGACGATCGGGGGTCGATACTCCGGAGCGTAGGCTATTTGGTGGCTCTGGCTAGCCCCGGCGCGAGAGTCTGTTGAAGTGCGTGATGCATTGCCTCTTCTTGTCCTTCTCTGAAGATGGAGGACCCAGGCCTGACTACGGGAGCTTTTTCATTGACTCGGATGCTGGGCCTTGCGAAGCCCGCGCTCCCGGTAATGACGCTTTTCTGCGGTGCGATTCTCGGGCTGGGCGTTTTGGGAGGAGTGTCGTGGTTGTTTGACGTCTTGCGTCTGCAAACTCGGGTCCGCGGTCACACTGCTCGTACATCGTTCAAAAGCCATGGTGTTTGCTCCAGACACGACATGTTCGTACGCTTGGAACACGTCTGAAGACAGTTTTTGTGCAACCAGCGTGATTGTCATTTGAGGAAGAAACATGCCTCGGACAGTGTATGCAGATCGTCTTTTGTACGACGTAGGTATTAGCGGTGTGACGGTGGCCCGAGAGGACCATGCAAAAACTACCTTTAGCTGTTTGGCTACACGGTTTGTGTTGCGTCTCTCGGCTCTGATGCTGAGGGAACCATGAAACGGCTACGTGGGTACTTTTAAGATTGGCTAGCTAGCTTTTGAAAGCGCAGATTATAAATTGACTTTTGTCTATGCGCACTGGGTGTTGCTCTAGGAGTGCTGGTGTTGCTCCAGATACCATTCATTACCGCGACCAAAACCTCGTACGCACGCAACACGTTGGGTAACAGCAAAAACGCCATCTTTCCAAAACGAATAGAAAAATAATGAGGTATTTACTTCTGTTACTCTTTCTGGCAGTAGTGGCAAGATAAATGCTAAGGGAGAAGCGTCTGAACAGACTCCACGTTCGGAGAAATTGCAATTTGATGCATAATTAACGTCAACTATGCTTCGCAGTTTCCAACGAGAGACGTGGAGGTTTTGTAGTAACGTGCAAGACTGACTCTTCGCTCTCGAGTGGGCATAGTAGCTAATGGCACACCCTAGAGAGGGCAGTTAGCACATTTGAACTCTTACTGGAGGGATCTTGTTTTGTTGTTCTGAATTGTTCTTCTATAGCTTATTTGATGTAATCAGGCAGGGTGAAAAGTGTTGTAGTATTTTACACAAAGTGGGGTTCCACAGCTGAAAAGCAAGCTGTTTCTGTGGTTATTTCTAATCAAACTTGCATGAAAAAAAAAAGAAGAAAAGGTTACCAAGAGAAGTTGTTAAAAGCCAGGGAGCTTTTCTGCTTTTCTAGATAAAGGCCGACTGCAAAATCAGCAAAGCTGAAGATAATTTTCTCTCACAGTGTTTCTTCATGGGAAAGGTTTGCTGGGGACAAAGGCAATGTTTAGGATGACTTTACGAAATATGCGTGAAGCTGGCTCGGTTGCCTGCAACTATTTGAGAATGCTGGTGCTCTTTTCCTAGAGTTTTAGTCCAGTTTGAAGCGATCCTAAATTTGAAGCAGGTTAATTCTGGTGGCCTCACGATAGAGTGTATGACGTTGGGTGTTGCCTCCCTCGTGATCATTGATTCTGAATAAGCAATCATAGTCAAAATGCTAAAACAAAAAAAAAAGAATTGGAATACTCAAAATTAAGAAAGCAGAGAATTGCAACAGCTGGTGAAATAAAAGGGGGCAACAATTAAACTAGAAAATAAACATACAGTTGCAACATTAAATGAAAAGGTATTCGCTCTTTCTCGCGTGAGTTGAAACGATGTGGCGCCAGTGTGCAAATAGCCCCCAACCACTTCCGGTTCTCAACTAGACGGCGGGTTTCGCTGTATTTGCAAAATCAAATGTACACGCTCTCATCTGGAAACGTCCACTTATAGACCTTTCCAGCGGCAGTCTCGAACGAAGCGATTAACAGCGCGCGTCCCTGGTTTCGAGAGGGTACGTCAGTGTTGCCCGACTGCGCTGAGCTGTGGGTTTTCTCGTCAGTAGGCCGCGGCAGCCTGCGTAGGTGCAATTCCGAACGCTGGTGGCGGCAAAATCGCCTCGTTTTATTTTTTGTTTTGTGTTCTATGACGAAGAGAACTTCTCGAAGTTTTTAAGAACGCATTGCACTATTTTTCGGAACAAAAACAAACAAATGAAAGCTATTTTCGGCGAGTCCGTGCGCGACAGAACAAATGCAACTGGAATGTTTGTTTCATTTTATGTTGATCTTTTTAACGGCACCATACACTCAGCCCTGTCAATCTACAAAGGTCTTAACTGCCTAAAATATTTGACCACACCCCAGGATAGCCGAACTGCATGGGTATTCCCCGCTCACAACATGAAATTCAACGAGTCCCATCAATCGAACAACGTATATTGTACGTACCCCACGGTGCCGCATTATCCGAACAGGATTTGAGAGAGGTCTCAAATGACACAGCATATCCAATATACAGTGTCGACGATAGTCACTTCACGACGATCGGACGGAATCCGGCTTGTCTTGAGGTACGTTTTGAAAAGTGATGTGTTTTTTTTTTTTTTTCACACAGCACTAAAGCAAATGAACGAACGTGTCCATTCAGTTCCCATACCCCGGACCCTATCAGCTACTTCTCGCCAAGACCGGGAACATACGCAGCCGGGAAGGCTTTTCGGAGATTATCTCAACGGAAATAATCCTCGAAGAACGTCGAACGGCCCGCGTCGCGGGCTGCTTGACGTTCGCTCTCTTCGCTCGCTCTCTTTGTTCGTTTCCTGCGAAGGTCGAGCAGGCTACGAGCCCCGGTATACAGTGGAAGATAACACAAAACACGCAAGCATCCTGAAGAGGCAAATAAAGTAAAAACTTTCAAGGAAAGCCGGCGAACTCCGAATGCACAATGCAGGTGGGGCGTCGCGCTGACCGGGTTTCCACAGCTCAGGCGGGTGCCAGAAATTTTGGCTGATAGGGGTCGCTCGAGTCGCTAAATGGCGGCGGCCAGAGAGCTCTTTTTGCAAAGGTCTATAGCACTGTCAGTCTTGATTCTCTCTTATGATAATAGTGAGTAAAAAAGTGGGAAATATGTGTGAGCCGGAAGTGTGCAGGGGCTACCCAAAAGATGGTGCCGCCGAGTTTGTTGCCAAACAAAAAAAGGCGAATACAGAACCAGATTGCTACCAGAAAGTTACCGTATTTTCCGGACTAGTCCGCACATGGTGTGTAGTCCGCAGGGGCAAATTTCAGTTGAAAAAGCTTTTCCTTTCTTAGTCTGCCCCCGATGCATAGTTCACATTTTGTGCCTAGTGCGCTCGAAAAATTCTCAGGCACAGCCCTACTTGACAACTGCCTGCTTTACTCGCTCACAAAAAAGCTAGTCTCGTACATAAATCCTCCTTAATCTGTTTCGTCATTTTCAAAATCTATGGCCACTCATCGTAAAAAACAATCTAGAAAAAACATCCTTGTATAGCTTGTGCGTGTGGATAGCCTGCACTGCATAAAATTTCAGCTTTTAAAAGTGTAGTCAGTTTGTGAGCTAGTCTGGAAAATAATGTAACAGAAATTATAACAGAATTGCCACAATAAAAATGAACATACAGTGACTATGCCAAAGACAAAACAGTTCAGACAAACTCTCCTATAAAAATAGGGGCTAACAGTAGCAATTAATCTTAGAAAAGACAAACATAAATTTGTGTAAATAAAAGGAAGAAAAATTGCAAAGGTAAAAAGATGGTTTGAAAGGCTAGACATCCGCAACCCCAACATGTAAGTTGGGAGAGGCTCCGCAAGAGCGATGCCATGAACCCGCGTAGTGCCCGCAAGACGCCGCCGAGGATGGCGGACGGAACTTTGCGGAGTGCGCTTTGCACGGGACGAGGGAGAGAGCGAAGAATGGAAGGTGGGGGCATCCAGGGTCGTGCTCCTCCCCTCGTCGGGGGCTGGGGTAGTGGTGGTGGCGAGGGCACTGAGCTGCCTTGGTGCAGGGTCAGGCCTGCCCGACGTGAGCCAACCGCCCCCGGCTTTGTGCCTCTCGACTCGCAAGGCTTTCCCCCGCCGGACCTGCCGGAGGCCATGGAGTGCCTGGTGCCCACCATGCCCTACTTCGAGCTGCCGGCGGGACTCATCGTGCCCCTGGTGAAGGTGCGTGCCTCTCTCACTACCTCCGCAGACTTGCCCGGACTCACCATGGGATTGAGAGCGAGGTTCGGTTTCGTAGACTCTCTCACCGCGTGGGTGGGGTTGTCCGAGTTTGGCAAACTCGCATTCTCTCACTGTTCGATTCTAAGTGACCTTGAGTTGGCCTGAGTCACTTAGACTCGCCGTGCGATTGTATACCAAACTTCAGCACCGGCAAGCTCATTTGTGGCTTGGTTAGTGAATTTGAGTTCAGCACGCTCACTACTGCACGAATGTGGTTAAAGTTGAGTTTTTTAACTCGCTCATTCGCCGCACGGTTGCGAGTGAAATTGAGTTTGGCGAACTCAGTCGCACTCGCTGCTACACGATTGTGATTGAAGTTTAGTGTGGCAACTCACTCACAAACACGTTCATACTCGCCGTGTGATTGCGAATGTTAGTTACACGTCACTGGCTTATGGTGCAGCTGGAGGACAGCGAGTACAAGGCGTTGGACCCCAAGGCCCTGCGTCTGCCGCCGCCAGCTCCCCCAGCGACGCCCTGATGCAGGCCGTCGAGATGTTCTACAGTCCACCGTCCCACGAACGCCCACGTAACAGGTGAGCAGAGCGTAGCACACTGTTTTCTGCTAATCGGCCCACTCCCATTTCATGTGCTTGGTGCAATGTAGCCGAGGTTACTAGTGCTGTTTGGCTGCCCTAGAGTCACTAATTAAAAGCTACGCTTAGACCAAGTGAAGACTCCTGGCAGCGTACATAAAGCTCCGCATTTTGGAATCGTAACGATCGGTGATTGTGCCCGCCCTGCACCCAACACCAAGACGCCGGCGCCTACAAGAAAATCGGGAAGTGGAGTGCCAATATGCTTATTTAATGGCTCTAGGCTGCCCATAGGAGCAGTAACTTTCTCTAGCCATCCTCTGGTAGTGGTGCCCACGTTAGTAGTGACCTTGGAGAGATTTAGATGGTCAGGATGCCCCAATCCAACTCTTCCTAGACAACGAGGCGATAGTGCTGGATTTTCTACGTCGCCTACCAAATGCCTGCATGGCGCGTAAATCGTACACGAGTGCTGCGCTGGCGCAAGACTTGTACTGTAGGCATCACAAGTAATCGAATTGCTCGTAATCAATTGCTTCTTGGTGTAATTTTGTGATCATTGAGTTACATTTATTAGGGAGTAATTTTGAGAGTAATCTGATTTCTTTTGGAAGTACTAAAATTGCTCGTTGCCGTTTTTTTCCCCCCTTTCTAACGGTGCCCTTTGTACGCGTTTCCTACCAAGAAATCCTCAAACCAAGTCTCTGACAGTGGGGATGGTTTACCAAAATAGATGGTATAAGATGATGAGTAGCTTACAGTTTGGTGATTGTAAATCAATAATGGACAGTACAGAAGACTCTTCTTAAAGCCTGCAGAAAGATCTGTCGTTTTGAAAATCCAAAGTAATCGGAAAGGTAACGGGTGCTTCTTCAAGCGACGGCCTATTCCCCTCGAATGATTGAGTAATCTACCCGAAACTCTCTACTGGCAATGAGGGAAAACTTACGCCGATGGCAGACGGGGGTTCACTCTTTGGACTGTGGAATTTATTTCCGGCTGATTACGAGCAGTTTCATGGTGTCAAATTAATGCTTTGGAAGCTTCCTTCAGTGCCCACGCAGCAGCACGAAACAAATGCTCGACAAGCAAGCCTGCCTGCCCCTGACGTTGTGGCACTGAAAAGCGCAGCTATATTTGAATGTTGGTTTTGCCACAATTTTCATTGGCTGATTTCACAATAACTATTTATTTATTTATTTATTTATTTGCAAATACCCTCAGGGCCTCGAGGGGCATTACAGAGGGGAGTGGGTGGTTAGTGCGAGGCAAAACTTGGTGTTATCGGTGATGGTAACGATGCTGTCGGAAAGGCCATTCCAGTCCACATTGGTAGCTGGGTAGAAGAGAATGTTGGAATGCTGTAGAAGTAGTCTTGGGCCGGGAAATCTTGCATGAGTGGTCGAGTCTTGCTGAAATATAACTGGGAGGGCTAAGAAGGGACTCTTTTAAAAGTGCAGAATAATAAACTTTATGAAGAAGGCAAAGCCGGGAAATTTTACGACGCGAGGAAAGATCGGGAAGGGTTAGTTGCGATTTCATTGCAGTAACACTTGAAAAACGGGAGTAATCGGAAAGAATAAAGCGAGCAGCACGATTTTGAACCGCTTCGATTGCATTAGTTAGGCCAGATTAGTGAGGGTGCCATATAGGTGCATATTCTAGTTTAGGACGAACAAGACGTGATATAAAGAAGTCGATTTAGGGAGAAGGGACAGGTTTAAGATTACGCCGGATATAACCAAGTGATCGATTCGCTGAGGGAAGTTTTTTTTATCAATATGAACATTCAGGATAGGTCAGGGAAAGTGACAAAGTATTCCGAGAGCTAAGAGTTTATCGTGTCATTGTCTCCCTTATGAAACAACCATATTTTATTGTTCATGGGCACTGATTTTGGTGGCTTTAAAAGCAACTGCAAAGAAAAAAGATTTTTTTAAACAGCCTAATTGGGACAAGCATGTCAAAAAACAATTTTTCCGAGAGAAAATTTTTTTTACAGCAATATTTATTGCGTGACACTCATTTTAGTTTGCGGCTATTTTGTCCATTTTAAATCGCGGCGCCACGAAGTTTGGATTCTGTGACGTATTAATCCCAATCGGCTGCAATACTTTTCATTGGCTAAGAGTTTGATTGACAGCTTAGATCTTGGTTGTTAAACCTTTGTTATATGTTGTAATTTTCTTTTTGAGCAGCATATTTTTACGCTTAAAGAATAACCCGTGTAATGAGAGTTATTATTATTTTTACAAAAGGCTTACAAGACGGGCACTTCCGTTTGAATTCATACCATAACAAACAAAAGCTTCGCCATTCTTTCATGGCCGCCGAAGTCTCTGCTTCCGCCTGTCTCGCCTACCTCGACTAATCATTTCGCCAAAGTGATCAGTGTCTCTGTGCTGACCCAGGTGCTTGAGTGAGACTCTTGAAGTGAAGTAGTATGTGTTTAGCAGCTGTCGCAGGTGTTGGTGATAGGAAGCGACGCGGGGTTTTGGCTTTCATAACGCGATTCTTTCGTTTTCCTCTTTGCTTGCTTAGCATGCTTTTTTTTTTTTTTTTTTGCTTTTGCACGTGAAATGATGATTTTTTGGAGATGTCAGATGAGTGATCCCTTCAGCGAGGCCTTCCAGCAGCCATGTCGCCCAGAAAGGAATGCTATTTGGCTGATGCACTCGAGCGTCGCTGTAGCGACAAACGTGTCCAGTTACGTCTCGTCATATCGCTCTGGAGGCCGTCGACTAGACGTTCGCAACTAGACACAGCTGTTACGTAAAAAACCTAGCGCAGCCAGGTTATTACGTAAGAGCTGTCCGTAGAAGCCTTCGGACATCCAAATTCTGCGTTAGCCGATAGATTTTTTTTTCTGCTTCCGAACCATCTTACGTAAAGTTGTTTGAATGAATGTGTACTGTTATCGTAAATCTTGGCTTGTGATCGTGGCTTTGTAGCTTATCTTATTCGTTTTGCTGGAGAGATGTAACTACGGGTATAACAAAATCTGCTGCATATTTTGCATACCTTGCAAAAGCACTTCCCCAGTCACCTTGCGAAAAGCGCAAAACACGGAGTCCTTACCATCTTGACTTCCCAGGCTTTTACCTGCTTTAGAGCAGTTTGTACCTGCTAGTAGGTATGTCTACTGTAACTTGAAAACTGGGGGCAGTGCCAGTGAGCAATGAGACAAAGTTTGGAAATTTTGCTCGCCCTCCCCAATTTCTGAACTTTCAAGTGATTGTACCGTAATAAATGCACAACGCCTCTTCCCAAAATAAAAAAGCACTATGTTCACTACGTAAAAAATGGTCTCAGTTCATGCATCTGTGGGCAGGTAGGAAATCTTGCCCAAATTTATTCACACCGCACGATGAGCACAACACGTCGCAGTGCAAACGCAGTCCAACACGAAGCATAAAAACGGCAGATTTAGGACAACAATTCGGTGTTCATTGTTCAATTAAAGCGACATAATTTAGTTGAAAACGCCCGCAGTTTTTTTACTCACGGTATGCGTCGGGAATCTTCCACATTTTGAAACAGAACGAAGGAAGATTTACTTTTAAAAACGCT
Organism: Ixodes ricinus; assembly: GCA_037355805.1. Classification (NCBI taxonomy): domain Eukaryota; kingdom Metazoa; phylum Arthropoda; class Arachnida; order Ixodida; family Ixodidae; genus Ixodes; species Ixodes ricinus. The sequence continues at coordinate 30,684 of JAZHYW010010919.1, read as the reverse complement.
CGCTGCGTCCTCATTGACCAGTTTGACTGGATCAGCTGACGACGACGGGACTGAACCCGTTGAACCTCAACCCCACAACAACCAATTTGCGCCTCCGTGTTAGTGTGGGTGTCTACTTCCAAGCACCGCACCACACACACCACGAAAGTTTCAGTTCTTTGTCGCATCGCCCTGTTGCACCAAACAGAACGAGATCGCCAAAGTCAACGCAGCGCTGTCGTGAACGTTGGCTTGTGGTTGCGCACTCGTGGACCCGGTGACTCCTTCGCTCTCAAAGCACACATGACGATTACGAATGATACTTTCCGTCTTCCGGGAACATCACAGGGGCACTTATCTGGTCACGTCTTCGCTATGTGCTCGCAAACCGCGCAGCTTCTCGTTACAGCTCTATTCTCGTGTAGCGTCAAACCAAAACAATACCGACGCCATGTTTAACGTGCGTTGTTGCCAGATCTTACCGGAAGTCGAGACACTGTGTCGTTCAACTCTTGCAGCCAAGTCAACCAAAAAAAGCAAATCCAAGAGTGAGGAGCGGGGCGTAGTTCTCCGCGGGGGTCGAAAGAGTGGGAGTTTCAAATGTGGAGAGGTTCTGACTCCAACTAAATTACGTCCTGTGACGTAAATATTGCTGAAAAAAAAAAAAATTTTTTTTCGCGGAACATTTGTTTTGCGACATGCTTGTCCCAATTAGGCTGTTTAAAAAAACTTTTTTTTTCTTTGCAGTTACTCTTTAATATAAATAAAGCAATGAAGTGCTTTGTGGTCGCTTATGCCATCTAGAGGAGACAGAGAATTAATTAAAGATGGGTCAATAGTAAGTACCAAATCAAGTACATGAGAGGTAATGTCGGTGACTCTGGTAGGAAAAGAAACTAACTGGGTTAGATTGAAAGAAAAACACAGGTCTACGAAATCGCTGCTAATATTCGTTCCGCCCGAACAAGTGTGAGCCGATGCTTTCCAGTCTGTGCCTGGTAGGTTAAAATCACCGAAAAGAAAAATAGGTTTACCAGTGTGATGCAATGCCAGCATGGACAAGTCATCATAGAGAAGATTATTAAAATCAGGTGAAGCGCCAGGAGGACAGTAACATGCCCCAATCAAAAACGATCCAAAAGTAACTATTCACGAGAACCTAAGACAATCTCTAGAGCACTGGAAGCTAACACCCTCTGACTTGAAATACTTTTGTTAACAGCGATAAGAACACAGCCTCCTCGGCGGTACTATTCTGTCACACCGATACATATGAAAATGTGGATGATCCGGCATTCTTTCACTATCATCAATATCAGAATGAAGCCACTTTCCAGCTTTAGAACAAAATCAGCGTTGCATGAAGAAATCAAAGATGACAAATCGTCACGCTTGGGCAAGATGCTACGTGTATTTGCATATAACACAGTAATTATGCTCTGCAATCCGGTTTCATCAGTTGGAACACGCCCCACGTCCCCCTATTTCATTAGCTCTTTTACGGCCTCTGATAGGCTGTCAGACATGAATGTCTTGGGGCTGATGTGAAGCTTGTCCAGCCGAAGCTGAAAAGGCAAAGATTGCTGCTTGGCAAAAGTGACGAGGTTGTGGCGCGCAATAAGGGCTATTTTCACGAAAGTCTTCCGATACTAAAAACAAACTTCCCTTGAGGCAAAAGCTACTCTGGAGTAACTGGATTTTAGTTTTGAAAGAATAAAAACAAGTTACAATAGGCCGATTTCTTCTATCTTGAAATGTACCAATTCTATTGCGCTCGCCCAATATCAGAACTTGCTAAGGTGATACCAAGACACTCTTCCGTGAATTTAAGCACTTTTTGTTCCGATGATGACCATGATTCAGCGCGTATGTCGGAAATGCCACGAAACAGCAAATTACAACGATGGGAACGGTTCTTAAATCGTCACCTCTAGACGTCAATGAGGCAGTTACCGTGGCCTGTTCCGCGAGCGCATTTCTGACGCTACACAGTTCAGCCATTGCCTCGGAAAGTGATTGAAGCTCAGTTTCAATGCGCTGCAATTCTCTGGTTCATGGCAGAGAACGAGCTGTCTAGCTGGGTTTGTTTATCAATTAGAGTTTTAATGTCAGACTTGATTGCTTTCTGACCTTGCTCAAGTTTGGAAGAATTAGCATTGAGTCTTTCTAGAAGGATTAGTAAGTCCTTCAATTGAAGTTCCTCATCGGGCCTTAGATTTGACTCAACGTCACCGGAGAGTAGTAACAAAGCACGAATCACAATAGTTGAAACACGCATTATGCAATAAAACACCCTGGGGCACGGGTGCACTACAGAACACAGGTTGTTAGAATTCCTTATAATGCAAGGAATAGCGCTTGCAAACCTGTCAAAAGGGTAAACATGGCAGGGTCGGGCGTGGCACTCGGAATCGCAGCCCATCGCGACAGAAGCTATAGTTATACAGTGCAACCCAATTATAAAAGTAACGAGAAAACCGGAAATTTCAATCGTTATAACCGATTATCGTGGTATCTGAACTAGAAATTAATCATTTCCAGTCTAGAAACTTTAGAAACTGATCCGTTCTAAGTGGTACATCGTGATATGTGGTATCGTTATAAGTAGGTGGCACTGTATAGCCTCTTCCTTAGCACTGCCTGGTGACGTATTCATCCCCTCCAGGATTTGTGACGGTGTGGGATGGCAGATGGCTTGACAGGACTGGTGTTGGTAGAAACTGCATCTGTTAATGACTTGGCGGAAATAAGATGGTTGCGCAGCGGTCTACGGTATCGTTGACGGTACTTGAAGGAGAACAGCAGCCAAAGAGAGCTCAAGCCAGCATGAGCGATGAAAGGGTGAACATGGCGGGTCAGGCGTGGCAGTCGTAACAGAGCTCTCACTTCTGAATTTCGCGAAATTGAATAGCACACTGGAAAGGGTAAAGGCCCGGGCTCCAGAAAATATAGTTACCGTGAGAATACCGAGCGAGCGCCCTCTCAAAATTTGAAAGATTATCGCGTAAAAATGGGGGATGGGTGCATGTGAGGTCATCAATTTTACATATGTATGTACTGGGCACATTTTTTTCAGACGTTTCACATTTCGGGGGTTGGCGCTTAGTGTGGAATTGGCGGATGCACGGTGTTCTACGGTAGTTTGAGTAGCTGAAAGAATCGCCGAGTACCTCTTTAGCACACCCTGAACTCCTCTCCTCTCACAATACTTGCACCACTCTAGCTGCTGTCATTGCCCTTATACCTTCGAAGCTAGTAGCAACTCTCTGGTAATGGTTGCAGGGGCAGCCTTTGTTTGGTAATGATATAGGTCGCGACTGCAACATGATAGAACGGAAACGTAGAGCAGGGTTGCTTCCGTATGAATTTGGTCGAAGTTAGCCAGCTAAATTTAGCCGAACGTTAGACGACTAATTTGCTCCACGAGGGTATGGTAGGGCGACTCGGCACAAATCTTAATTTCGCCATGGTGGGCTAAAAGGGGAGGCGTAACGATCGTGCGGGTGAGAGCGGTCACCGTTCCGTGCACGTTCCATGCGGCAGAACTTCACTTTTGTGACGTCTTCGGGCGGAAATCGAGGGACCTCTTTTTGAGGCGCGGTAAACACACCAATGGGAGACCTCTCAAGTGGTGTACTTGTTTATATAAACAAGTGGTGTACTTGTTTATTCCTCGGAAACAGACAAATCGCACGTTTATTGTAATGTGAGAGTCACCTTGAATGTGTTTGTCTGTGCAGCGAGGGCTGGGAGCAGCTGGGCCTGTACGAGTTCTTCAAGGCCAAGAGCCAGGTGGTGCGGACCAAGCCCAGCCAGGATTCTGACGACTGGGGAGAGGAGGAGGACCGCAAGGGGGACAAGGGACCAAAGGACGAGGATCGGCCGCTCCGGGAGGACCCCAACCGACGCCGCTACCGGGAGAGCAAGAGGTGCTCCCTCCCCTCTCTCCCTCCTGCCTCCTCTTTTTTCTTCTTCTTTGTTCTTTACTCGAGGAAAACTCGCAGTGCCTCTGGGGCATTATTACGGGGTGGGGGCGATGCATTTTAAAACCAAAAGGTGTTCTCTCAGCAATCATCATCAGTACCAGAGCCGGATTAAGAAATTTCGGGCCCCTGGTGACATGACTCCAAGTCATGTGACGTCATTTTCCCCGCTAAATTTAGCGGGGAATTGAATTGGATTTGAGGTCACATTACGTCAATTTTTCCGCTAAATGTAGCAAGGTTACGCTGATGCCGCGAAACACGGAAACAGGCGCCTAAGAGCTGCGCTCTAAAAAGTCCATGAAGTTGCACCGTGAAAGTCACATGATTAATCGCATGACCACTTATAACAGCAAGTTCTGCTCTCGCAAGTTATTGGGTAGCGGAGTAGAATAAAACCAAAAGAAAACAATCTTGGGTAGCGGAGTCGTTTTGGAAAATATTGTCACGACGGCTACACATGAGTACGCATCGTGCAACAGCACGAGTCAGTTTGCTCAGTGCCACGAGAATTTCGCAAACCCATCAACAAGCAAGAGAACAATTAAGACGTCTGGCGATTGAGTTAAAGGAGCTGTGCAACAGTTTCAGTGCTTTTCTTAACTAATGTGGGAGTTGGTGTCTCGACATTTCTGAAGTAAAGAACAAAAAACTGCTCGCCTGCATGTCCCAGTTTTTATTTTAAAATGGACAAAGATTGAGGTTTTCGGCGCTCTCAACTCCTTCACTAACTTCCGAGTCACGTGCGCTGTGACGTCAATGGGGAAGGCGCGGGTTTTGGTGAAGCTCTCTCTTTAGAGCCATCAGTGAGCGGCGAGAACTCATCCGCTGCGATCACAGTGACCATGTGTTTGCGGGCGCAGCGCAAACAATATGGTGAAAGGAGGAAAGTCTCATCCGGGTCCGGCCATACTCCGTCCGGCCCTGTCCCCCTCCCCTCCGGCTTCTGGCGGCTGTTCCGCTGTTGACAGCTTAGTGGAACTAGGATTGATGGCGCCACTGAAACTCCGTATAAAAAAGTTTTCTCGATGATACCAGGTTTTTGACGCATTTATATTTATGTTGGAACGACAAGATTTATAGAAAAGTTACCTTTTATTGAGCAGGTATTCGCACAACTTGCTATCTTTCTACAAGATTCCCCATTGACGTCATGCCGCGTGTTTCTCATGGTTGCCGCTAGCAGCTGCAGGTCGAGTAATATTCTAATTTTTGCCTCGCGACTACACGACGGAATCACAACATTTCGAAGGAAGGAGGTGTGTTTTCTGTCCTTTGTCACAAGGTGAACAATGTCAAAAGTAGAAAACGCCGATTCTTTCAACGTTAAAATCGTTGCACAGCTCCTTTAATGGCACGACCAGTAATTGGATAAAGCAAGCGCTATGCAGCGGCAGAATGACGACGGCTCGGAAAGTAAGTAGAGCAGCCTCGAGGGAAGCGCGGACAGCCACAGCAGGATCCCCAGCCAGACCTTTCATGAACTTGGCTGACGAGCTTTTTCCTCTCCCCCTTTCCCTCTACTGCGGAGGGACGTGGCTTCAGCGCTACTCTGGACATGCTTTTCCCGTTAATCCGCGCGTAAAATGACCAAACGAATACAATCTTTGTGGTGGCTGAGGTCTAATTATCTAGTTTAGGTTTTTTTTTCCATATATCTAAAACCGCTTCAGCTTTCCTTTAAAACATCAGTTTCCGTAAGAATTCTAAGGACGCATAGGCGCCCTGTCAGACACTTTTACACGTGGCTGGCATACCCGTGGTTAAGAAACAAGGGGGCAATCAGAGAAACCTTCTGGGAAGCGTGCTTCAGAGCCTCGTACCTGGAGTGTTTTTCACCTGCACACCGAACTGTCCGCAGTCCTCCGCACACGAAGCAAGAGGAGGAGGCGCACCGGCGGAAGAAGAAGCGGAGCCGCAGCAGGTCCGAGTCAACCTCGCCTCAGCGCCGCCACAGGCCCTCGAGGTCGAGGTCGCGCTCGAGGTCACCTTCCAGGTCGAGGTCACGGTCCGGGTCCCCTTCCAAGAAGCGCTCCTCCGACCGCAGTCCGACCCCGCCGTCCTTCTTGTGAGTTTATTTATTTATTTATTTCAATGCCTCTAAGTAGCGTAAATAAAACGTACATGAAAAGCATCATATTATGAAACGTAGATGTCAACTTGTAACCGAAACACTAATGAATAAATTTGCATAACATACTATAAGGTCCCGAATAAGCACTCACCCCCGACGGTTCCCTCCGTCCTGTTTTTCTTCGCCGAGTATCCTTTGGGTTAAAGTTTCGAGGCAGTGCACGCTCCGCTTAATTTGCGCAATGTCCGATGGGACTCGCTCCAACTGCCACACTCCCAGCAAAAGAAGAAAAAAATACTGGCTTAAAAGTTTGGACATATTGGTGGGGTTACCTTTTATTCTGCCAAGTGTCCAGCGAGATTAAGTTCACCTTATTTTTAGCACTCTGGTGAGTTGAGCTAGTTGGTATCACGACAACATATTAAAACAGTGCACAAGCAGAGAGGAAGTCGAGAGAACACAGTGCACCGACTCCCAACTGATGTGTCGCGAAAGGAAGAGGAAGACGGGGCATCAAAAATGAAACACCCGCGCAATAAAGAAAAAAAGGACAACTGTCGATACAAGAATGAGTTGTTCTAGACCAGGAAGAAGAAGAAAAAGCACAAAGAGGAACCCAACTAGATACGAGAAAAAGGATAATAATACAACGTTTCTAGTCCAGCCAAAATCAATCGTCGTAGTTGTTGGCAAGGAAGGCTACTTCCTTATCACTCGGAGATAGTGAGGGTGGCTCACACATTGCTGGCCAATTTTTTTAATATGATAAAGGGTCAGTGCTCTGTGTTCTCTTCTCTTCTGCTCTGCTTCTACACTATAACGAAAATGAGCAACTTATCTTTCCTAATTTCGACTCAGTTATTACGAGTGTAATCACTTGTATCTGGAACTAGAAACCTGATCATTTCCATGTCTAGAAACTCGACTAGAAACTGTGATTTCCAGTCTGTAAGCTGGTACATGCTCTTATGTATGGTATCGTTGTAAGTGGGCTGCACTGTAAACGCAATAAATATATGTGAAACTGAAACTGCTACAAGCGAGTGCCAAAGCTTTCTTATTCGCCGTTCAATACCTTAGTCCATGGTGTTTGAACGAGGTGCTAAATTACGTTCAATACCTTAGTCCATGGTGTTTAAATGAAGTGCTAAATTAACGCGACTGCATTAGAGATAATAAAAGATACTCGCCTAGTTTGCTTATAAACTTAGTCTAATAACTGTCTGCGATTCATATGTGCCAGCAATAGCAGCATCCTTTTGTCATCTTAGGGTCTTAATTGCCAACCCTCTTCTTCACTGCTACATATGCCGTTGCTTGTCGACAATCGCTTGGTAATATTAGAGGGAGAAGACGGCAGAAAATGCGCCTGAATGACGCATCAGGCAGCAGCTTGTGTCATCTTGCTGAGAGCAGCGAAGGCAAGCGGCGAGCCTGCCCTTCACTGTTGCCGCCACATGCCACGGCACTAGGTGGCACAACTTGCCACCACTCGCCACGGCACACTTCCAAGAAAGAGCATCCTGGAAGCCCGTGAAAGCGAGCTTGCATTGACCGTGATTGGTGGCATCGATTTCTGTGACATCCGGGTTCCAGTCTGTTTATCACACCACGGAGCTCGAGTTTGCCCTGACCGCAGTTTGCAGTATCGGTTCTTGTTACATGCAAGTTCGTAGTAGGTTCCCGCATGTTTCTCACACCACGGAATTTGTCGTGTGTGGAATCTGCAGTATCAGTAGACTCCGCAGAAAGTAAAGACGCGATAACTTTGTTTTTTGTAATGGTTTTCAGAACGCTTTGTTTTGTCCACGTCTCCAGATGTGGTGATTGCAAACGGTGACATTGTTATTTGTCTCTCGTGAACACTTGGTCTTTGCGCACATTTTGTCAAGGTAACTTTATGGCAGTGTTTCACTTCTCTAAGTGGAAATTTTGGCAGTTGGCATGACAGCTTATTTGATAATCTTGTTCTATGCAACTTTTTCACAGAATGATATCGGAATGCTCGTGAATCTACCGCGAAACCATCGCGGAAGCGCCAACTTCGTAGAAGCTGCCCACTATTTACATTTCCCAAACTTGGGAATTCTGCAATTATACGTTAGGCACCCACACTCTCCAAAGCGGCAGCATCAGACGAAAATATTCACTTTATTGCAGCTGCCACACCTCCGGTGACGCAGGACGGGGATATTGTATGAAAATAAATGGGCTTTCTCCGATTTCATTCACCTTACCTTTGAAGATCTTTATTGGCCACCATCTTGGTTTTACCGATTTGACGAGAGACACGTATGCATGTCTAGATTAACCCAGTTTTCAACGAAAGTGGTATGGGTGATTCCCCGGTATTTTTACGTGCTACAGTTATAATACTTAACACTAGCTCTAATACACTTTACATTTAGCACTTTGAAGTTAAGATATTGCATGACATCCCTACCATTTTGGAACTGCTGGCCTTTTGTCAAGCTGAACTGAGATGCTTGTTTTCTGTTCTTGCTCTTTTATGTTAGCGGCTCATCGTACGGTGGTGACCCAAGGGACTCTGGTTGACGATGATCCAACAAGGGTCATCAGCTGCTCTGAAAATGGGTAATGCGTCATCGGTCATCTTGAAAGCGCCAAACATCATCACAAAGAAAGTACAGTAAGGTAATACCTGATATCCCGAACGAACGCCCCTCTTCACAAGAAATAATCGAGAAAAAAGGCGAGTGGTGAATCTTCAGATTCGTCCTCCTCCTCTTTTTGACGGAATGTTTCACTATCATGAAGTTTGTTGCCTGCATACGTGCGATGAACACCACCGATGAACACCACCTATCGGCATCAGCGCTTATTCCGTAAAAGCACGCTTCTAAGACCGCTATGTTCCCTTCGTTAGGATCCCCAGCCTTTGCTAATCTGTAGATTCAAAAATAAATGGAGTTAAAAAAAGAAGGAGTCAACAAGAAACCAGAAAAACCAACCAAGTGCAACCAGCGAGCGAGCGAGCGCTAAAGCGCGATGAAGAACGATGCTGAGAAGCAGTAAAGCCGGCGATCGCAGTGGCAGATACTTGGGCGGGCGCCTCGTCAATTGCAAGCGAGCAGGCTCTTGCGCACTTCCTTGTTTGCGTATACATGCATGCATCCGTCTGGAGACTTCTCAAAAGAAAGGTCTGCCCAGGTGTCCCGAGTTCTTCGAATTACTATTTTGGAGAGTTGGCGATATATTGGGACTTCCTTTGACAGAGATGTTTAGACTACAAAAGGGGGTGGGCAAGTTCGAGGTGAGTGTACATTCTGATGTTACGTGACTGACCAATATTTTTATCTTTGCGACTAAGAAACGTTTTAAGCTATCTATTACGGCGGACTACTTCAGTAATATTTGCCTTAATCAATCGAGCGCAGGAAGAAAATGCACCCACCTTTTTCCATAGAAATGTATTACCGAAGTCAGTTTTAGACTGGTGCCTTCTGTTCAGTTTGAAACCGGCATACTGGCGCCTAGCTGAAAAAAATGGTTCGCATATCCGGTATGGGGTACGATAAAAATTATACGGGCTCGATCATGCCGACAAAGTCCAGGAGCACAGACTGCGTCTTGCGCAAACCTGTGGGGTTTGTGCTATATTTTTTTAAATCTTTTATTATTTTTTTGCATTAAGCCTTTTTCTTTATTGATTTTTACTTTATACTCCAATTTTTTTCTTTTTATTGTACATATATTTATATTTATTTGCTTATTATTCATCTTGCTAATTATTTTCGTCCAAAACCTGCCGCTGTCACCAGCACTTCTGTATTGAAATAAAAGCATTGACCATTCCATACCAGCTGTGCCAGTAGCTCAGTGGCTATAGTATCGGACTACCACCGCACCGGCCCAGATATGAGCTTGCCTGGAGCTTGAACTTATAAATAACCTTTATATATAATCTTCACATCTGCAACGCTCCCAGCATATTGCTCGTTCATGACATTTTTCTCATAGAAAACACCACAGAAAACAGACTTCTTGTTAAGAACAAGACATTACAACCTGGAATGAGTAAAAAAAATATAGATGAGGCAAAACAAGAAGTCACGATAAAAACCTGAACTACTTCCAGTTGCCTGGCACGGGCAAAACAATGTTTCCCCCATAGCTGAAGTCCCACGATTCAAGATGGTGACGGCTACACGGAAAAGGAGTATAGACCGCTCTGTCCACAGTTTTTGAAGTTTTTTTTTTTATTTGTTGGGATTCTCACAAATGTGATGGAATTGCAGGTTGGGGAGGGGCAGGCTTGGGTGCGGCGGAGCAAGGCATCCAGGACCCCATCCACCCCGGGGACGTTCGGGACCGCTCGGACCTGTACAAGGGGGTCGGGATCAGCCTGCACGACCCAGTACGAGAACTTCCGCAAGAGCAAGGGCCAGGCGTTCATCAACCGCATGAAAGCACGCTCCGACGACATCGTCGGGAAATGATCGCCTCGCATCCCGCGCGCTCGGGTTGCCCTCTCCTGGCTCGGAGACGTGTGCCGCAAAGTTCCGCTGCCAAGTTCCACTTCGCTAAACTCGACTGCGCAAAGTTCGAACTCACAGAGTTTGATTTTTGTGAAGTTTGATATTGAAATGATTGACTTTGGGAAGATTGATTTCGCAAAGTTTGATTTTGCAAAGTTTGACTTCGCGAGCTTGACTTTGCTAAGTTCAACTTTGCAAAGTTCGAATTCTGCAAAGTTTGATTTTGCAAAAATTTTGTAAAGTTCAACTTCACAAAGCTTAACTTTGCAAGGTTCGACTTGCAAGTTGGATTTTGCGAAGTTGAATTTCACAATGTTTGACTTCATGGAGTACCACTTCATAAAGTTTGACTTCACAAATTTCGAGCTTCGCATCTTGGTTCACTTTCACTGTACAGAGATGGGCGGGGCGGGGTTTCATTTGCAGACGAAGCGCATATTCTTGGCGCTCGACACACCGTTGTGAGCCTTTGTTTTTTTAAATTTTAGTTATGCATGTTAGAACCGAGTCAATGGAAGAGGCTGAAAATGGTGGCGATTTATTTGTGTGGCCTACGTCCGACGCGGTATAAACTGCCCTCTATGGTGCTTCAGTCATGCAGGCTCTGCCAAAGTTCATGCAGTGCCGAAGCACCATCCAGGTGAGCGAGCTCGGTCCCAAAGCAGGACAATGGAAAAGACGCTTTGTGTGTCATTCTAAATCTTTCAGTGAGTTGCATTTCAAGCTATGGTAGAGGCGTTGTGAACACTAATTTAACTTCAAATGGTGCTGTGTCCATTGTAGCCTTCCACTGTGCAAAGCTGACTTTGTCATCCCTTTGCATTGTGGACACTAGGATTGTCACAGCACTACTTGATATGAATCACTGTTGGGGCATTCCTGAGCCCTACTATTTTTTTTTTGTTTTTCACAAATAGGTGCAGTGGAGGGTGATAATGCCTTGTTTGTGACACAGTGGGGTGATCACAACCCGTGGTTATTTTTCTTTTTTTTTAATTTGTTTTTTCCTAGCAATGTCAATGCTTACTTAAATGTTCTTGCTTAAGTTCTAGATTCTTGCTTGAAAGGTTTAAGGCCACTAGGACATCCAGTTTGATATTTTAGGAGCACACTGGGCTAATCAAATATTTGAAGTACGGGACAATGAATGACACTCAAGCCCAAAGTCTCCGTTACGATTTTATTAAAAAGTTTGCGATGGAAGCAGCATTCTGAAAACAGTTTGCCTGGGTTCAAATGGAGCTGGTTTTCAACAAGAGCACAACACATTGAATTTGATTTAATCTTTTGGATTATTTTCACACTTAACTATGCAGTGAATATACTTTTGAAAATGGAGTGCAACGCCTCTTCTTTTCCTAAAATTATATTTTTTAGCCATTTGCTCTATTGCTCGAGTTTTATGTAGGGCTTGCGGACATTTTATGGTTCTTCAAACGGCCACCTGTGCTTTGTGGTACTTAACATCCTAAAGGATCAACAGGGTGACATGGGCAGCACCCTGTTTAAATGATGAAATCTATGCCATGTTGCCCCACCATAAGTGTCAGGGACCTTGAAAAACAATGCTGGGACGACACGGACAAGTCATTTCTGGCTGCTGACCTTCCCATTGCGTATTAGCAGATATTTTCCAGATCATCTTTTCATTTTATTGTGTCTGTGTGTTTGCTTAGAGACTGCTGTCTCCACCTGTAATTGGTGGATGGAATGCGACATAATAGGCGATGGTGGGTTCTCTTGCAAACTGCAGGAAAATACTTTTGCTAGTTCTGTATCATAATTAGGACTCATACTTTCAGTGATTGTCAAAATTCGGTGTTTAACAGCCTCTTTTTTTCCACCCATAGCTTTATACAGTTCGTGAATGGATATGAGCGAGTTACAGCGTGCGGGATGTTGAATATTGTGCACGGATGAGGACGTTGAAAAAAGTGTCTGCGCTAGACATATTAGCAGTGCTGTACAAAATCTGAGCCACATTAAAAATTCATTCCAACTGGTGTCTTTTCTGCGTGGTTTAGGGAAGGTCGTTTCCACAGCTATGTGTCTAGTAGTCTAGGGAAGCTCCCCATTTATGACCTCTGTAGTCTGGAAAAGCACGTTTCCCCAGCTAGTCTTTTCTTTGAACTACGTGTTGTTGCCCAACAAAAGCAAACCATGTTTATCGGTAAGTCTTCCCTAATCCACGATTTGCAAAAGCTGCTGCGCATGCTGCCAGAGCAGGTTTGGTTGGAAAACAAATGGGCGTGCCGGATATTCCTAGGCTGCGACAGAGGCACGGGAGCGAGTACGGCCGGGCGAGAGTTCGAGTCGCTTTGCTTACCGTCATGGCAGGCCCACTGTGTTGCGCTTGGTTGCACGAATTACTTCTACGGCAGAGAGAACGCCGAGTTTTTTTTTTAGATTTATGTCGGCCAGGTTGTATCCTGCGAAAGAGAAGCTTGGATAGCTGCCGTGAGAAGAAACACGGACAGCTCGCCATGGCAGCCAATTAAACGACCACTGCCGGATCTGCAGCGCGCATTTTGTCGCGGGTACGTAGATTTTGCAGCACCGATAGGGAGAAGAGGCTGCACGGACGGACAGCTTGCAGGCACGAGCTTTACGCCCACGTATTTCAGGCAAACCAAAACTATGCATCACGAAGCCTAGTTGTTTTCCAACCACCTTCCAGCCTCGCACCCATGTTTCCAGCGTTGCGCTAATAGGTGGCGCGCACTATTTTGCAAATCGTCAATTGTAATACTTCCAGTTCACATAATTTGCAGAGTTGGAGAAGCTATAAAATATTATATGGATTTCAATTCTACAAACTCTCAGTGAGGCACAGAAGGAACCGAACCGTGATCTTTGCTGTAAACAGTGGCGGATATAGGCCTCCTGCGCTGAAGCTTTGAACAAACTGCAGCGCCCTCGTTTTGGGTAGTACAAGCTCACCTGATTGAGCCTCGCACTACTTATGGCACGTTAGTTGAGCTTTTTTATTTCTGCCTGGTCCTGAAGAACGAAAAACACCTTTGGACGCCAAAAATCAGCCAGACTCGACGCCGTAAGACAATCAAAAGTGCTAAATTCATGCCACCACCGCTAGGGTACGCGTCTCTTATCTCTGGGCGGTGACGTCGAAACACCTGTGTCGCGACGCTTTCATTTTCTTTTTCTTTGTCATGTCTACTTTGGAACGCGTGAAACGGCATCTCTTGGCTCACGCTCTTACCGCTCATTCACACTGAAGCGGATATGCGTTGCAAGCGGTTGCGAACGCGGCTGTATAAAGATCCAGTGCAATTGCACGCGCACTCGATGACATCAAGTGCGCGCAACTGTACTGGATCTTTATACAACCGCGTTCGCAACCGCTTTGCAAACGCGAATCCGCTTCCAGTGTGAATGAGCGGTTAGCGTCTTAGCTTTCACGGCGTTCGAATTTTTGTTGTTTCTTTATATTTTCATCGTGATCTCGCGCTCCGCACCAGAGCAGGCATACTTCGCATGCCTGGCAGTTTGAGACGCTCTAGTTTGTACTACCCAAAACAAGGCCTAACAAGCCCCTTTTCGCAGCACCCCCTGGGCACGCACTTCGTTTCAGCTTGTGTCCAGACGCAGCCGATGCTACAAGCACGAGCGCGTGGCCCTGAACAGTGCCTGTACTGCACGAGCGCGCGTGCTTGGCAGGGACGCTGGAAGCCCGGAGCTCTGCGCTTGTAGCATCGGCTGCGTCTGGACCCAAGCTGAAACGAAGCATAGAGCCACTTCCATTTTATAATAGTCCTGTGAGCACCGCCATTTTGCTGCATGGTGCTGTGTGGGAATGAGGAGCGTGACTTTCTAAGCTTAAAACCAAAAATACAAAAATTTTTTTTGGTGCCAGGCTGTATATACGGGTGTTAGGATACTGTACTGGCAGCGTTTCGCGTATGCATGGGACTCGCGGGGACGGTGATGGCAGCGGACGACGGGCGTTTGACCTTCTACTTCAGAACTGTCGTTCACGGTACCAGGCGAATTCCGTCTTCCTTCGAAAGAGAAATTTGGGACTGATCAAAAGAATTGGTATTCATCCCGTACGACACGCCCGACCACCAAGCCGATTTGCACGAAGACGTCGCCGAGCCGTCGCTCCCCTTCTCGTGGCTGAAGACATCGCTCGCGCAAACTTCAAGCACGACGTGTCTACTTCGAGTTGAATATGCATGCACGCGTACGATTTCTTTACTAGGTGCGAATGTCTCCAATGCGTGGTGCTTCCCGACTTCTGACCCGGGAATGCTTTTGCGGGAGGAAAATCGTGCAGCAAACTTTCCAACTTACAGTTTACCGGCTGAATTATTACTAAGAAAAGAGATCACCCATTAACGACATTTCCCAGTAGCCCAGTGGAAACGACGTCCGCTTCACACGCGGCAGGACCGGGTTCGATCTCCAGTGATGGCGTTTATTTTTATTTTTTTTTGTCTTTTTTAGACATTTTTTTATGTTTACATTTTTTTTACAATTATCACTGAAGAAAGAAACAAATGTGGACGAAACGTCGCTGATTTAAATGGAATGAGATTTCCTTTTGACACCTGCGAACCTCAATGAAATCACTTCCCACAAAATGCAAGGAGCATATAAATCAGGTAGCGTCCGCTTTCCCAGAGTGCCCGTAAATGTTCTACAGGAACATACATGCCAGCCATTGCTCCCGATCCCGTTGGATCTTTCGGAAACTGTCGCACAATGCCCTTTTTTCGGACGCAGGACATGTAAGCCAGCTCTTCACGCAACATCTTGAGTGTATCTCTTTCGAAGCCGATCTTGGAAATTAACCACGGGCACTCACTACTCATCTCCAACTCCTCAATGTACACAGCAACTCCATCTTGGAGAGACAGAACAGCGAGCGGAACAAACATAACTGCAAAGAATCGCAAAAAAGTTCCCACTACTGCTGCATGTCGTCTCGCTACGCAGAGGAAGAAAAAAAAAGCGCACGGTCGGGTGTAGCCACGTGACTTCCGCCACTCTCTCCTCTCCACTCCTCCGACCTCCGTGCGCGGGTTTCGGTTTCGTTTTCGAGCAGTTGCGTCTTTTGGCTTTATTAAGAAAATACGCTACCCTGTTGCAAAATAATAATTGGGTAGTCTTCCGACACCACAATAAAGCGCCTGGCAAAAAACAACAAAAAAAATATTTTGGGGAGTGTCAGTGTCCCTTTAGGCATGGGCGATGAAATCGACTCGTCGCTGGCGGAAAATCTGGATCGGTCCTAGACCCATATTGCCCTCATCCAGACTTTCCGCCAGTGACGACGTCGATTTCGCCACCAGGCTACAAACCCCAGTTTCCGCCTGCGCGGATCCTCCCGTGATTACACAGGGACGTGACGTGTTATTCTCACCAATACAGTGAAGTATCTCGCAAAGATAAGGTCCGTCCCGTCGTGTGGACATGTTTTGCTAGCTCATGCAAAAATTTAAAGCAGGACCTCTATGAATGTCCTCGTTTAAACACACCCCGCAACGTTTTATTACACTGTACAACATACATCAGTGTCTCCTGACACTGTCTAAGGCTTCCGTGACGGTTCTTTAACATTGGTCGTACAAAAGCTGTCTGCAGACATGGTGGAAGCATATATGAAGCAAACATGCATCCGTGAGGCGTGTCCACTGATACTTCTGTCATAGTGTCTGCAGCGGACAGCGTGTCTTTCGTATAATGTATGGGCATTCAGCAACCGGGGTGAAACACACGAAACACCGTCTCAAAGATTCTCAAAGTTCAATTTATTAAATATCTAACTGTACAAAATTATATACATATATACAAGACATTTGTTCATTGGAAGAGACCTAAGGACACACACAGGGCATTCAATCCACTTCTTCAATCGTGGGTCCTCCATGATTGGGCGCACTCTGCTTCGTGCCCTGGTGCAGCTTGCTCATGATGGGTGAACAGTGCTGCTGCAGCTCCTTCAGCCTGTGCTCGTACTCCTCCTTCTCGGCCAGAGTGTTGGAGTCGATCCAGGATATGGTGTCCTTGCACTTGTCCAGGACACTCTGCTTGTCCGAGGGAGAGAGTCTGTCTCCCGCCTCCTCTGCAGCCTGCTTGACGCCGTACACGTAAGACTCCAGTCCGTTCCGGGCGGTCACCTTTTCCCTCTGGAGTTCGTCCTCGCGCTTGTACTTCTCCGCATCGGCCAGCATACGGTCGATGTCCTCCCTGGACAGGCGGCCCTTGTCGTTGCTGATGCGGATGCTCTCTTGCCGACCCGTGCTCTGGTCCTTGGCCGAGACATGCAGGATGCCATTGGCGTCCATGTCGAAGGTCACTTCGATCTTGGGTACACCCCGCGGTGCAGGAGGTATGCCACTCAGGTTGAAAGTTCCCAGCAGATGGTTGTCCTTGGTCATGGCGCGTTCACCCTCGAACACCTGAATCGTAACGGCCGGCTGGTTGTCCGCGTACGTCGTGAACGTCTGCGACGTCTTGCAGGGGATCCGGGAGTTGCGTTCTACGATTTTGGTCATGACGCCTCCAGCGGTCTCGATGCCCAGTGACAAGGGTGCGACGTCTACAAGGAGCACGTCTCGAATGGCCTCGCTGGCGTCTCCACTGAGAACAGCAGCCTGCACTGCGGCGCCGTAGGCCACCGCCTCGTCCGGGTTGATGCCCATCGAAAGCTCCTTTCCGTTGAAGAAGTCTCTCAGCAGCTTCTGCACCTTCGGGATACGCGTCGAGCCACCGACAAGGACGACGTCGTGAATCTTCGATTTGTCCATCTTGGCGTCCTGCAGAGCACGTTCCACCGGCTCCAGGGTGCTTCGGAACAGGTCCATACATAGCTCTTCGAACCGGGCCCTGGTGATCTTGCTGTAGAAGTCCACGCCTTCAAACAGAGCGTCGATCTCGATGCTTGCCTCGGCAGAGCTGGAAAGAGTCCTCTTGGCTCGCTCGCAGGCTGTTCTCAGTCTTCGGACTGCACGGGCGTTGCATCTGAGGTCCTTGCGGTGTTTGCGCTTGAACTCTTCGCAGAAGTAGGTCACAAGCCGGTTGTCGAAGTCTTCACCTCCCAAATGTGTGTCTCCAGCCGTTGATCGGACTTCGAACATGGAGCCTTCGTCGATGGTCAGCACGGACACGTCGAAGGTCCCTCCTCCCAGATCGAAGATGAGGACGTTCTTCTCTCCCTTGAGGTTCTTGTCGAGTCCGTAGGCCAGTGCAGCTGCGGTGGGCTCGTTGATGATCCGGAGCACATTGAGGCCGGCGATAACTCCGGCGTCTTTCGTAGCCTGCCTCTGGGAATCGTTGAAGTAAGCAGGCACCGTGACCACAGCGTCGCTGACCTTCTGACCCAGGAAGGCCTCCGCAGTCTCCTTCATCTTGGTCAGCACCATGGCGCTGATCTCCTCCGGGTTGAACCTCTTCCGCTCTCCTTTGAACTCCACGCTGATCTTGGGCTTGCCAGCGTCGTTCTCCACCCTGAAGGGCCAGTGCTTGAGATCACCCTGGATCTTGGGATCATCGAACTTTCGTCCAATGAGCCTCTTGGCATCGAACACTGTGTTCTCCGGGTTCAGCGCAGTCTGGGCCTTCGCTGCGTCTCCGATGAGTCGCTCGGTGTCGGTGAAGGCAACGTAACTCGGCGTCGTTCGGTTGCCCTGGTCGTTGGCGATGATCTCGACACGACCGTGCTGGAACACACCGACGCAGGAGTACGTTGTGCCCAAGTCGATGCCGATGGCCGGCGCTCCGCTCTTCGTTCGGGATGGCATGGTTGCGTAGTTTGCTTCGCTTGACAGTTGATGTCACAATTTGAAAATCGCGCTCTTTGTGTCAGCTGCGAAATGATTGCGGCTGCGAGCCCGCGATCCGCCTTTTGTACGACTCTCGTAGTGGTGCAAAACTATCGATAGTACTATCGATAGTATCGATAGTCGCCAAAAATTTGACTATCGATAGTAACAAAAACTATCGATAGTACTATCAATAGTCGAGACTATCGAAAAACTATCGATAGTACATATCGATAGTCGACTATCGAAAAACTATCGATAGTACTATCGATAGTCGACTATCGAAAAACTTCGATAGTACTATCAATAGTCGACTATCGAAAAACCATCGATAGTACTATTCAATAGTCGACTATCGAAAAACTATCGATAGTACTATCGATAGTCGACTATCGAAAAACTCGATAGTACTATCGAATAGTCGACTATCGAAAAACTCGATAGCACTATCGATAGTCGACTATCGAAAAACTTTCGATAGTACTATCGATAGTCGACTATCGAAAACTTTCGATAGTACTATCGGTAGTCGACTATCGAAAACCTTCGATAGTACTATCGGTAGTCGACTATCGAAAACAATCGATAGTCAACTATCGAAAAACTTTCGATAGAACTCATTATTAGTCGACTACATCGAATAACTATCGAAAAACTATCGATAGTTCACTATCGAAAAACTATCGATAGTACTATCGATAGTCGACTATCGAAAAATCTCTCGATAGTACTATCAATAGTCGACTATCGAAAAATCCTCGATAGTACTATCGATAGTCGACTATCGAAAAACTTTCGATAGTACTATCGATAGTCGACTATCGAAAAACTTTCGATAGTACTATTTGCAGTCGACTATCGAAAACCTTCGATAGTACTATCGGTAGTCGACTATCGAAAAACAATCGATAGTCGACTATCGAAAAACTTTCGATAGAACTATCATTAGTCGACTATCGAAAAACTATCGAAAATCCATCGATAGTACTATCGATAGTCGACTATCGAAAACTATCGATAGTACTATCGATCGTCGACTGCTCGAAAAGCTATGGATAGTACTATCAATAGTCGACTATCGGAAAACTATCGTTAATCGACTATCGGAAAACTATCGATAGTCAACTATCGTATACATATCGATGGAACTGTCGACGATTTACTATCGATAGTTTTGCGACACTAGTAGTTTGCGTCGCTCCTCTACTCCTTCTTCGCTTTATTTTTTTCAAATGGGACACCAACTAGCGCGGGCACTTACCATCCCAACTTGGGTCTCTGCGTTCAGTGATGACGAAGACGGGAATTTGGTCGAGGAGAGTAGAGAGGGAGGCGAGCGGCGGTGCGGCAACTGTGCTCGCTATAGGGAGTATTTACTGGCGGCCATATCTGTGTGCGTGGTTGCTGAGCGCGTGCTGATGGCGAGCTTCCACAGTTCTTTTGCAACGTGCATTCCATACCATCAAGATTGCCGGTTTTGGCAGGCTATTAATGTAAGCTCGTTCTGAGCATGCGCTCAAAACATTGACCTCAAATATGGCGTCCAGTGAATACTCTCGCGGTCTTTTTCGGTATAAAAAATTTCCTAAAATGAAATTGCTTCATGGGAAGAGGAAGTTACGTTGAAAGAACCGAGAAATAACAAAGAAGGAAGAGGAGCGTTACGTTAAAAAGCTGAGAATTAGCAGAAAGAAAGGAAGAGGAAGTTGATCCACAGTAAACTCAACGAATCAACCTCAAGCAGGAAACTTCATTACCTTAACTTTCCTACTTGAGTTTGTTTCATTGGTTTACTGTGGACAACTTCCTCTTCCTTTCTTTCTGCTAATTCTCAGCTTTCTTTAACTTAACGCCCTCCTCTTCCTTTATTGTTATTTCTCAGTTCTTTCAACGTAACTTCCTCTTCCCATGAAGGAAATTTCATTTTGGGAATTTTTCATACCGTAACGAAAGACGAGAGAGAAACGCTACCTCTTTCTCGTCTTCTGTGTGATTATTAAAACGACAGTTGTGAGTTAGCGCTTGTTCCGTCAGTTTGTACTTGACCTTCGCGCTATTTATTTCGAGTTCGCTATGGACCTTTTTCACAAGGGCGCCGCCATCTTGAAATTTCGTCACTTCCAGTGTGGGCGAAAACATTGCTTTTCCGTCGCCACGCCAACAGAAGGCATTTAGGATATGAGCGTAACCGTCACCCATTCTCATTTTGTCTTCCCTCTATTTTTTTACTATTTGCAGATTGAAACGTTTTATTATTTTTTTTTGTCGCCCATACCGGATATGCTTACCTGGTGGCTGGGAACGAGAGCTAGTAAGCAGAAAAGGTCTATAGTTCGTTGTAACGCAAGAATGTAGGGCGAGGGTAAGACGGGCCAGGAAGGAGGAAGCAGACGGAATGCTGGAGAAGAGATGGGGAAACCTCCTTCTCCCTTTAGCGTTCCGTCTGCTTCCTCCTCCCCGGCCCGTCTTACCCTCGCCCTACCTTCTTTATATCGACAGCGCTATTGATAGTATCCATAGTCGCCAGGAATCTGACTATCGATAGTAAAAGTACTATCGATAGTCGACTGTCGGAAAACTATCGAAAAACTATCGATTGTCGACTATCGAAAAACTATCGGTGGTAGTATCGATAGTCGACTACGTAAAAACTATCGAGAGTACTATCAATAGTCGACTATCGAAAAACTATCGATAGTACTATTGATAGTCGACTATAAAAAAACGATCGAAAAACTATCGATAGTCGACCCTTCGAAAAACTATCGATAGTACTATCGATAGTCGACTATCGAAAAACTATCGATAGTACTATCGATAGTCGACTATCGATAGTTCTGAGACACTATCGATAGTTTTGGGAAAACTATCGATAGTATCGATAGTCAATTTATCGATAGTTTTGCATCACTACTCTCTCGTCATTCCAGAAGCTTCCAGAGAGACCGAGGTCTCCTTTGGCGAATCAGCAGCGATTATCGCCGTGACGTAAATCTGGGAGCGCGCCCATTGGTTGGCTCGATATAGAAAGCGCTGGAAGCCTCCCGCGTCGTCTGCTCTATTCTGGTTCGGCAAAGCTGCGCTTGTTTTTAGTGCCGCTTTTCTTTTCGTGTTTCTGGTTACAAGTTTGTTTTTGTCGGAGTAACAAAGAGAGAGAGAAAGAGTTATTAATCAACGTTTATTTCGTCATATCGAGGGGGCAGGCGACTTTAGTTGAGTGTCTTTGGCACAATGTTCCTGAGAACTGCCTGAACCGTGCTTAAAGATTTTTAAAGAACACTGTGGCAGTGTTCAAACTTCAATGCTTATTCACTAGGATGATTAGCTACTCGCAGTGTCAAATGAAACATAAATTGAATCACATGTGAGGTATTAATAGACTTATCTCGGTGCGGACGTTCATTCAAATAATCTACACTCTAAAAAAAGGGGGTGTATTCTTATACCCGTTGTCCCATTTAATACACCCCAAAACTTCAGTTCGACGTACACGGTACAGCGCACTGACGTCGATCTGGCGGTACGAACTTTCACGGCCCCTCGTAAAATTTGGGGCCGTGTTGCAGAACGAGACGCCGAAACATTCTTCCATTCCTTGCGGTTCAACTCACGTTGCGTTGTTTTGGGTTTCTATCAAGAGATGGCGCCACCAATCCGTGCGGCGCTACGTTGGCGCAGCGCTGACGCAGACGCGTGACGCGCGAGCGCGTTCTGCAGAATATGCTCGAAGTTCTCTCGATGTTCCTACGCGTTTCGAAGTGCGCGCGTTACTCATCCGCGCGTGACGTAATCGCCGTCAACCAATCACATCACAAAGCGGCCTTTCTCTCTCCTCCTCGCCTAGAGCATTCACGCGCTTTCGAGGCTGCCTTGAAACGTGCATAAAAAGCGCTCCGCCGAGCTCGTCTGCTACAAAACAACTCGCATTCGATCGAGTCGTGTTTCGAGAGCGCCAACTCAGTCCCTACTCGACTACTTCGCTTCGGCATCGAGATGATCGTCTTCCCCATGGCTCCGATCTTCACACCGATGGACAGAGGTGCCTTCCCCGACTGCGGTTCCATGATGAGTCGGATGTTTGACGGCAACGACTTCGACAGGACTTTCTTCGACGGCATCGTACCTGTTGGACTCTTTGGATGTCCGGAAGATCGCCGCAGCTCTTATGAAGCGTCCAGTTCGAAGTGTCCGGCCTCCGAGGTGTCCCTGACTCCGGACAACTTCGCGCTGAAGCTGGACGTCCGGGGCTTCGTTCCCGAGGAGATCAGCGTCAAGACCGTCGGAAACTCCGTCGAGGTGCACGCCAGGCACGAAGAAAAGACCCCGAGGGACGCGGCTTCGTGATGCGCGAGTTTCGACGCAAGTACACGCTTCCCGATGACGTCGATCCGGAATCCGTGACGTCACAGCTCACAGGACGTGGCCTGTTGGCAGTCGAAGCCCCGAGGAAGAAGGCGGAGACGACACCACTGTCTCACACAGTCCCCATCCCCGTGGAGCACACGTCTTCCAACGACGTCCCTTCAACGTCGCAGGAATCAAGTTAAGAAGATACGAACTTTTTATTTTAATTTAACGCCTGTGATATTTTTTTTACTTCACCTTCATAGCTGTTTAAGAAGTCTAATAAATTATATATTTTTTTATCATAACTATATCTGCGTCTACCGTTTTTATCAGTTACAAGCACGACTCCAGCCAACGTTTATCCACATTCCAAAACAGATTATTATTTTTTTCAAGTGCTTAAGTTTGTTGCTATGGCCTGGGTGCTTCAATACTGTATTTTGTAGCATGCTTGCTAGTGTAGCAAAACGTAGTCGGTAAGTAACTTTGGAACACGAGGGTCTTGAAGTTAAATGTACAAATACGCAGAGTACTTTTTTAGATTGAAAAATCAAATCAAATATAACTTGAAATAAAGTTATTATTTGTTCAGAATAAAGCTATTTGTTGCAAGGACGTCAGCGGCACACCAGTGCAAACTGTACAGCTTAGCCGGAAACGGGCTTTCGTCGTCGAGATTACGTCCATAGCAGACGACGCCGCGATTCACAAGTGCCACAACGATATCGCCTGAGCTTTGAGACAACGCGTGTCTATGGGCTGGCATACACACTTGCGATTCCGTATGCCTTATACTTTTTCCGCCCATCATAATTTTTTTCCTAGCTTGAAAAGTTTAGACACTGTTATAAACGACAATGTCTCATAGATAGTACGTGCGTTTGCCCTCGCAAATACTGCAAAGACTTCGCTTTAGTGAAGTGCAGTTCCAGGCCCACCTCCTAGACGGCGCCAGCGTGTTCTCTCGTCGGGAGAGATCACAATATCTCGGTCGCAAGCAAACGCAAATGTACAGTCGGCACGGAATGAAACGCGAACATGGAGCGCATGGTTTTCGACACACGCTGTGTAACCTAGAGGCGCAACACCGAAGGTTTGGATGTACTGAGAAAGAGTCTAACACATCGAAGGAGGAGCCATCTTCTTGCAGCTCCCATCTGGTTCAGGTGGTGCAGCATCTAGCGAAAACCATGCACCCACTGTTCGCGTTTCATTCCGTGCCGACTGTACCACTAAGAATAATATTTTTTTTTATTCGTGGGAAAAAAGTTGTGATATATACAAAGCTGCGTAGCATTTTTTTTATCAAAATATTAATTCGAAGTTAAAGCGCCGACGTGATATACTGTCACGGGTTTCGGAGTGACCTAGGTAGTGTGACGTCACATACTTTCAGAAAAAGGTCCCAGCAGTCGGAAGGAGGGCGTAGCCGGGGGTCACGTGACTTCCTTAGCTTCTCGTACTCCGTAATCACAAATGCCCTTTCGTCCATTTTTTTTTGCGCTTTATATTGGCAGTTGTTTTATACACCATTTTAATGTTTACAAGTCCCCAGCCCAGCGTGCGATCTCCTCAGCCCAGCACGCGCACGTTTGTCGCTTCGGAAAGCGAGCAAATCAAGCGCCATACGCACGAACACTCAAAATGGAACCGGCCAGGAGCCCCTTTTCGGAAAGTTCTATACTCCGTTCGTTGCGCAGATCCTTCAAATAAGCTGAGTTTAAATTCTTTACAGGATTAGTGCGACCATTGGAAGATGAGCCTGAATCTTGAGAAAACTGTCTTTCTTAAAATCACAAAAAAAAAAGAAAAGAATTTTTTTTTTTTTAGTACAAAATAAGGGGCTATAAGGTTTCTGAGGTAGATCGTTATCTTGGGCTGACATTTGGCAAACATTTGAGCTGGCCTAAACATATAGACAACATAACCTCTGCTGCTTTTAGGAAGCTTGGATTGATTAAGCACAAACTAAAGAACACACCCTCTAATGTAAAATCACTGGCGTACAACTCACTGACGTTAGGACCAATGAGAACACGCGCAGCATTGTATAACATCCTACGTAAAGAAGTACCAGCAGAAACATTCAAGAAAACGGAGAATGCATTCATCCGTCAACTTGCGAGCCAGCATCAAGCGGCCACGGATCTGGAGCTGATTATACGCGTTCGTCAGGTTGATCGTAGCCACGCGCTGGGGATACAGCACAGGCCACGCGTTGACGATTCCAGACATTGTGTATGGTTCGCCATTGCCGTCGTTGCGCGATCTCGACACGGTCCAGCTACCCGAATGCGTTTGAGCTACACTTAGAGAGGCTTGACAGACACGTTCCGATGACTCCGATAACGACACCCGATAACTGCGCACGACCAGACCTTCTGGCGTCATGCATTAGTCTCGTTACCGGGGATATCGCATAGGCGGTCGTGAACGATCTACTTACAACATAGCGACGTCATGAGCCCAACAGCGCGTGTCACACGCAATGCTCGGTCCAATCTATGAGCACGCATTCAGCTATTCGTCATTGGGGTGTACCGCGACCGCTCACGTCACCCTCATCACCGAGCACGGGAGAGAGTGAATGCAAGTGAGCGCGTTTGTCTCGAAACCTACGCCGCGAGCAAAGGAGCCCTCGTGCCAGTGGCGGCTGCGCGCCAGTATCCTAGAGATCCCAACTAGGTGCCTAGTAAGCTCGAATGTACCACCATGGCTCCGTGGTTAGCACGTCTGCCTGCTGATCAAAGGGTCAATGCGTTCGAACCCGCCGGCGCGGTCTTTTTTATTTATTCATCGACCCACGGTAAAGAACGCGCCCTCTAGATAGCCAGATCATGATAGTACAGATCAATTCGTAAGACGCAAGGTGTAATACGCCAGTCATAGAAAATCCCTATTCGCAAAAACAAACAAATATATATATATTGTTGCGTTGTTCTGGGACCAAGCAAGGAGATGTCCGTTTGCGGTTCGGCTTTTAATTCGAAACTGACCGCCACCGGCACGAGCCGGTCGCTCGTGCCCGTGGCGCCGGGACAGCCCGTCGTCTTCTTCCTCGTAGCAATTGCCCGGGGAGAAGCATAGGTCGTCCCGACCGAAGGGTGCAGGCGTTGAGGGTGATGGGGAATGGTGCTATGGTGTGAATGGGGGATGGTACGGTTTCATGCGGCTGACGTGAACAATGTCTGTTGATGTTCGACGGCGATCGCGAAGGGGTTGTGGGAGTTCCACTCTGTAGGTCACGTCGGAGATTTGGGCGATGATTTTGTAAGGTCCGGCATATCGATGAAGCAGCTTGGTTGCTTTGCCTAGTTGTCTAGTTGGCAGCCAAATCCAAACTAAGTCGCCGGCAGAATACCTTGCAGGCCGATGGGTGGCGTTGTACTGCAGGGACTGTCTTTGCTGCGAGGCGCGGGTACGTTCACGTGTAAGTTGGCGTGCTTCCTCCGCTCGACAGATCATCTCTGCAACGCTGGGGGAGAGCTGGGTGACATTCTCGCGGGAAGGAAAAAGTGTGTCTAGCTGGGATACTGGGAAACGGTTATAAAGAAGAAAAAAGGAGAATAGCCGTGTGTGTCGTGAACTGCAGTGTTATAAGCGTATGTTACAAATGGGAGTACTGCGTCCCAGCGGCGTTGGTCGGCCTGTACATACATGGACAGCATATCTGCAAGTGTGTGATTAAATCGTTCGACCATGCCATTTGTTTGAGGGTGGTACGCAGTCGTAGGCGTGTGCACAGTGCCACAAACATGCAAAAGATCTTGAAGAATCTGAGAAAGGAAAGCACGACCACGATCGCTGATCAGCTGGCGAGGTGGGCCATGCCGTAAAATGACCTGAGAAAGAAGAAATGTGGCAATTTCTCTGGTTGTACCTTCAGGCAAAGGGCAAGTTTCAGCGTACCGCGAGAAATGGTCGATTGCGACAATCACCCAGCGGTTGCCTGAGAACGATTTTGGAAACGGACCGAGCAAATCAATGCCGACTCGCTCAAATATATAGTGAGGTGGTGGCAGGGATTGAAGGAGACCGGCTGGCGGCTGGGTAGGCTTTTTCCGCCGCTGACACATGATGCAGGATGTGACGTATTTGAAGACATCAGTATACATGCCTTGCCAGTAAAAGTTGGTGCGGGCACGCAGGTACGTTTTGTAAACGCCCATGTGACCGGCAGTAGGGTCGTCATGCAATGCCAACAGAATATTCGCTCGAAGGTGTCTGGGGACGACGAACAAGAGATCAGGACCGTGGGGATGATAGTTTCGGCGATACAGTATGTTATTTTGGAATACATAAAGGCGGGTTCCTCGTTTGTCCTTCTGAGTTAGGTGAGGGTTTTGAAGAGTAGCAATAATCTTCTGTAGCTTGGGGTCCTTCTGCTGTTCGGTGCCGAAATCAACGGAGGATGTTAGGGACACTGCGGCGGCGAGTGCTCCATGGTTTTCGGGGCAAGTATCGACTGGATTTCGAGACAGGCAGTCGGGTGCTTCATGCTTCTTTCCAGATTTGTAGCAGATGGAGACGTCGTATTCTTGCATCTTGAGCGCCCATCGGCCTAGGCGTCCACTGGGATCCTTTAAATTAGCCAACCAACACAAGGCATGGTGGTCGGTGATTACCTTAAATGGACGTCCAAAGATGTACGGTCGAAACTTTGTAATGGCCCAGATTACAGCTAGGCATTCTTTTTCTGAGATGGCATAGTTCATTTCGGCTTTTGACAATGATCGGCTGGCATATGCGATGACATGGTCGTGGCCTTGACGCTTTTGAATTAGAACGGCGCCTAGTCCAAACCCGCTCGCGTCTGAGTGTATTTCGGTATCGGCTCGCGGATCAAAATGGGCTAACACGGGCTGTGTTATTAAAGCCGCTTTTAAGGATCGAAAGGCCTCCTCCTGAGTTTCGCACCATATAAATGGTATATCCTTTCTAAGAAGGTGGTTGAGGGGCGCAGAGATGTGAGCAAAACCACGGATGAAGCGACGAAAGTACGAGCACAGACCTAGAAAAGACCGTAGTGTTTTGGGGTTTGTCGGACGAGGAAAATGAGATACGGCGGTGAGCTTGTCGGGGTCTGGCGTTATTCCCTGTGTATCGACGACATGACCGAGTATCTTGAGCGTCTGAGAGGCGAACTTGCATTTCTTGAAATTCAACTGCAGGGAAGCATTTCGGAAACACAAGAGAACTGCGCGCAGTCGAGATAGATGCTCATGGAAGGTGGAAGAGTACACTACCACGTCGTCTAAATAACACAAACATGTCGTCCATCTTAGGCCACGTAATAGGGTATCCATCATTCTTTCGAATGTGGCAGGGGCATTGCAAAGCCCAAAGGGCATTACGCGGAACTGGTAGAGGCCGTCAGGTGTCACAAAGGCTGTTTTTCTCTATCCCTTTCGTCGACGCTAATCTGCCAATAACCAGAGCGCATGTCAATTGATGAAAAGTACCGGGAGCCATATAGGGTATCAAGGGCATCATCTATACGTGGCAAAGGATAGACATCTTTTTTTGTGATCTTGTTTAAACGCCTGTAATCGACGCAAAATCTCCAACTGCCGTCTTTCTTCTTCACAAGGACAACTGGTGAAGACCAGGGGCTGGATGATTCTTCGATTATTCCTTGTTGTAACATGTCATTGACCTGCTTCTGAATAAGTTGACGTTCACTTTGGGAAACGCGATAGGGACGGCTTCGTACTGGGCGGTTGTCTCCTGTGTCGATAGTATGCTTTACAGTGGAGGTTCCACCGAAAGGTTTCGCATCGATGTCAAATATATCGGTAAAATCGTGCAGAAGCTTTGATAACTTGTCACGCTGTGTAGGTGGTAAATGAGGATCGATCATTGTCAAGAGTGCGTCGGATTTGTGTTCGCATGGTTTGGTAGGTGGTGACTCTTGTTGGGATGGTGTGAGGCTAACACTATTGATGTGTTGGATTGCCTGAATGTCTGCGGTGCCGACGCACGTACCAGCGGACAAAAGCTGAGTATGATGCGTTGTATTACTAACCCAAACAGAAGTTCGGCGGCCGCGGGAGGCCACAAGTGCTGTAGGTAAGGCAATACCTTTTTGAAAAAGAAGTTCCCTGTTAGGTTCAATTAAGTAATCAGAGTCGCTGACGTCTGCATCTAGCTGTATGAGCGCTGTGGTTAATGGTGAGATTCGGTAGTCGGAGGCGGATCGAAAAGCAACGGCTTGGCAAGGAGCAGAGTCGGGCGAGATTTCAATGTCACTTAAATGCACTTCTTTCCTACCACAATCAATAAGGGCGTGACGTGTAGCTAAAAAGTCCCATCCGAGGATAACATCATGGCTGCAGTGAGATAAAACGACAAAACAATGGCGATGAGAGTCAGTACCAATGGTTATGGAAACAGAAACTACGCCGAGCGGATGAGTCAGAGATGTGTTAGCAGTGCGGATACATCCACCTTCCCAGGGCGTGCCAACAAGTTTTAACTTTTTTCTAACGTTTTCACTGATGATTGAAATAGATGCACCAGTGTCGATTAATGCCGTGAATCTCACCTTCTTGATGATAATGTCTAGTAGGTTTGAAGATGGAAATGATGGCGGGGGATGTTGATTTGATGTAGAAGCAGCTGTACCCCTTGAGCTGCCGCTTTTAGTTTTCCCCGTGAATGAATGACTTAGGAAAGGTCTGGTCGGACCGGAGGGGTGATGATGAGCGATAGACAGGTGACGGGGTCCTGCTGCGGCGACCACGGTTGGCGGGGGACGCTGAACGTCGTGGCGAGCTGAGTCTGGTGGGGTACCTCGTGTCCCAATTGCCGCGATCTCGGTTGTCGTAACGGTTTTCGTTGAGGTCATATGACACTGGTCGTCGTGACGCGTAGACAAGTCGAGATGTGTCCCACTGGCGACGGTTGCAGTAGCGTGCGACATGTCCCTGGATGCCGCAATAGAAACAAATAGGGCGCCGAGGGGGTTGAAAATACTGCTGCTGCCAACCGCGGTCCCCGTCGTTATTACGCTGGGTAGGATATCTTGGCGGCTCGACAGGCTGATTGAAAGAATTCTGGTGGTAGCGTGCGGGTGAGGCAGCGCACACAGTTTCTGTGAGAGTTGGAGTCGATGCCGATAATTCTTCGCGAATGAGCTGCCGGAGGCTGTCTTTGGTCGTGGTTTGCTGCTCAGCTGCGAGTGGAAGCTGGGCCGACGGCAACAGGAGCGCTAGTTCCTCTTTGATGAGGTCTCTGATGAGAGTCTTCAGCTCACTAGTCGGAGCTGATGCCGAGGGGACGCAGTTTTGCAGCCTGGAAACGGTGGCTTGGCCAGCGATGCGTCGGTTCCTATGCGCTTCCCATCGTCGACACTCCTCCTTTAATTGAGTCACCGTAGTTGGGTTGCGCGATACCAGCATGGTAAACGCGTCTTCGGCGATGCCTTTCATTATATGTGCCACTTTCTCGGACTCGGGCATTGCAGGATCCACGCGTCTGCAGAGGGCTAGGACGGCCTCGATGTAAGTGATAACTGCCTCGCCCACCGTCTGTGCACGAGAAGCAAGCGCGTGTTTTGCGTTTTCTTTGCGGCTAACCGGGCAACCAAACACGTCAGAGAGCTTGGTCTTGAAAGCATCCCATGAGCTGATCTGGTCCTCGTGGTTGTCGAACCAGACTTTGGCGGTGTCGCGGAGGTAGAACACGACGTTCGCGAGTTTAAACGTGTCGTCCCAGGCATTATGGAGGCTTGCCCTTTCGTATGTACGAAGCCAGTCCTCGACGTCGTCTGTCCCGAAGCCGGCAAAGCTGGGGGGTCCCTGTGACGATATAGGATGGATCCCGTGCGAAGTGGGGCGGCTTGCTGCTCACCTTGGGCCATCCCGGCCGGTGGTAGTTGGCGGTTGCTGCGAAGTAACGTGATGGCAGCAGAGGTGCGAGGAAGGACCGACCTCCACCAAGTATGTTGCGTTGTTCTGGGACCAAGCAAGGAGATGTCCGTTTGCGGTTCGGCTTTTAATTCGAAACTGACCGCC